>CAFUXE010000163.1:486559-533353 GCA_903364295.1 Serranus cabrilla | reverse complement strand
GTGTGAGATGAATGAATGACCCCTCTTATCCCTCATCCCCCACTGGAACCATCCTGCTCCAACACAATAACAAAAAAAAAAAACATACAAAACTACACGGACGGGAGCGGAGGTCACGCTGCGGCGCTTGACGTGCTGTTCACGTGTTTATTCTCACTCACACCATGTTCCCTCAGAAACAATCACACACATCAAACATCTCTCTAACAGGGCTGCCTCAGCAGGAACATCATCTTATGCATAGCTTCGTGTCCTGTAGTGTACACCTTCGGCCTGCGGAGAGGCACCCTGAGGAGAGGTAGGGACCCTGAGAAGTACACATTGTTCATTCATGATAGCAGCCGCTGGCAGCGAGGGCAACCCCGTAGCAGAGTAAGCGATGTCATTTGGCAGCAAATGAAGGGGAAAGAGCAAAGCAGTTTATGCTAGCGCCTCTCCGAGGTCTCACAGCTAGCTCTAACATTAAGTTAGCCTGGGCTCAGGACAAAGCTCAGTTTGTGTTCACGTCTCTGCGTGGAGGAATAAACATAGCTGCTGCTTCACAGTTTCCTCCAGCTCGCCGTCTCCTTCCCTTCTCATCTCTCCCTCCTCCGTTGTCACCCCCGCTGCTTAAAAGAACAATCTACCGACGCAGCATGCCCTTCCAAAATATTTACTCACTCAGTATTGGCTGAATACAAAGGCCATTCTCTTACACTCTCTGATGTCTGCCATTCAAACAAACTCTGCACCCACATGCACTCGCTGACTGCACCTGCTCTATATCACCCGAACACACTTGTTTACTGTGGGGATTCCTCCCTTCCTAAATCTTCCATCTGGTACGTGCGTTTGAGTGATCTGGAAGTTGGTGAAGAAAAACAAGTATAGCAGCAAGTATAGTCACCCCGCCTAGCCTGCGGCAGGGAGCGCGTATCTGCTGCTCACATCCTCGCACACACCCCTCTGATTCAATACCCCTGACACTGTCTTAACACCTTTTCCTGTGCAGCTTGTGCCCTTCTTCCCTCTTTTCCTCTCTCTCCCATATCTCCATCTGTCACCTTACATTCTCCCCTCGGCCCTCCTTAATCTTTTTCTCATTGCATCCTTTCTGCTAACCAATTTTCGCAGCAGCTTTCCGAACTAATCCAACATTTTCTGTTTTTAGCAAGCGAACCCAAATATAAGTTCATTAACAATCGAGTGCTGAAATCAGTTGCAGTGTTGCAAAGCTCTGGCTTTTCCCGGCTGCTCGTTCATTAGCATATGTTTGAAAACCAAGTCTAAATGAGATGATCAGAGATGATGATGAACTACAAACAAAGGCCCAGAATTATTCCTATGATGCGGCTGCATGTCATGCTTGTTTTTAATGTGTTGCACTTATGATTTTATAACTAGATGCTCAAAATAGATGCAAATGAATGGAGAGTTAGATAAAGCCCGGGCGCTCCCAGTAATGACACGTCCCCGGGGTGCCTACTGTTTTCGGGTGATTGTTCAAGAACTCCTATGGGGAGTGCGCATGCTAATAAGTAATAATGTTCTATCAAAGTGAAATGTTGCATTGAGTCTCCTGTCTTGTAGCTCTACAGTATTTTTGACTGCTTTCCAGCCTTCCCATCCTCCTCTCTGATAGAGAATGTGGTTCCACGGGCTGCACCTGTGTCTCATTACCACCACTGATGGTTCGGTAACAGGCTCCTCTCCTCTTGCCATTGTGCTCTCACTCTTTTCCACCCTTTAGCTACTGCCAACATACATTTACCTCTAACAGCGTGGCCTGCACTCGCCTCTCCCCCTTGCTCATCGCACTGCATGCCATTCACATGATCTCTGCAGCCCCGTTTCTCCTGTCGCCTCCATCACAGACTCAGCACAAGTGGGTTCTGTCGACTGGCAGGTGATCTAATGATTTTGTGTTCGACTGGCCCATGTCTCCAAATTGTCAGGAAGTCTTCCAAGCTGCCTTTTCAAATGAACACACAGCTCTCATTTTATTCTCGTGCTACCGTCAGTATTATGTAGGATATTTAATGTGACTCCCATGAAGTCATTATGAAAACAATTATAGGTTGGTAACAGAATACCCATTTAATGGTATTCTACTGCAGGTGACGATATGAAAATTGACAGTTAATATACCATGTTCATTTGCTTATCTATTTATAGTCAGAAGGAGGACTTTTCATGCATTTTTCCTTTAAATTAAATGGTAATAACTGTGGAATACCATGAAACCAAAATATTTTCTGAGACAGATATTGGCTATGAAAATCCCACACCACTGCAACCTGAGCAGCGACTAACATTTATTTTCATTATTAATTTTTCTGCCAATAAATAAAGTTAATGTATTCATACATAGAGGGTCAAGGTTGGTTGCACATAATGCGGAACCCAAGTTTCCAAGCACAAGCTCCACCCTGGTAACTTGTAACTGCTCTAGAGGTTAGCACAGCAGCTAATTTGCGTGCAAGTCGAGGACGTGTCAGCATTGCTCCACCACTGACTTATTCACCGGCATCACCTGCCGATCACCAAGCAGCCGTCACAGACAGTAAAAGCGTCAGACGCAAAAGCAGATTAAACAATAACCGAAGCAATTAGAATTTACATTGGCAAACAGCCATTGTGGAACAAATTTCACACACTAATGCACACGTTTTACTGTTTGTTATTCTATTTATTTTGTATTTTTAGGAGCAGAAGAGTTGTTTTTTTTAGTTTAAAAGCCTGCTGTGACCTGTTGCCTTTTGGGAAAGCATTTGCTCAGTGCTGGTGCAGTGTAATACAGACATGTCTGAAATGTTTTTTATTCTTATTATTAAAATGGTTTACCAAAGTCACCAGCGGTCAAAATGTTATCTCAGTCCTCCGCAAGAGGACTTTGTCTGTCTTTGACACTTGAACTACTGAAAGTTTAAAATAAATAGAAAGAAAAAGAATGTTAAGCATTTGTTTTTCCACGACTACCAGGATAGGAACTGAATCGTGACTTCATTGGACTGTTAAACCAAACTACCAATTATACCTGACTGATCTATCCATTGCATGATTTAGAAAAATGTCAGAAAATAGTGAAAATGTTGCAATTTCCAAAAAGCCCAAAGTGAAGTCTACAAATTCCTAGTTTTGTATCACTAACAAAAAGTCATTCAGTGTACCACATACGAGGCAGTCAAAGCAACAAATCCTCATGAGTGGAAGCTGAGAAAACAAAGGAATCGTTTCAGGTGTAGCTGTGTGAGACACACACTGTGTACACTGCCACTAATATACTGCTCAGTTCATGGCTGATGTTGTTATCCTCCAAAGTGGCTACAGTGAAACTAGAGTGGGAAGAAATGTATCATGCCACTTATTTGCTAAAGATTATCAACGTATTTCGAAACGGTTTATTGGCTTTAGCCGATATGTGTGAAAAATGCGGAAGCAAAGTCAAACAGCACTTTAGCTCACTTCTTTTGACAGTTTATCACCTCAGAGCACCGAGCGCTGCCGTAATATTTCAAGCTGTACGTTCTGTAACATCTCAGGCTCCAGACTCACTGAGCTGACCTGCACTCTGTGTTATGATATATGGCCCAGGCAGCTCACTGCTGGACTCCACTGGAACTATTAGGTCATGTCCCGTAGTACTGCACTTCCACCAGGAAAATTATTCTCAAATCGAAATTAAAAGTCTTGTGTGAAAATTTTAAAGATAGATGACATTTAAATCAATGGCTAATGTGCATGACAATAACAATAAGTCGTAAAAATGAGTGTTTTTAGCTGGAATCCAATCACAGTTTCACATTGGCTCTTCCTTAGAAATAAAGTCTAATATTGAATTATGCATTAAATATGTAATCAGACCGGCATTACTATGATATCATAGCCTATATCTGGTTCCCTTAAGGCCAATTAACCCTCGTGTCAGCATTAAATGACCAAGTAAAAACTCAAGTGCATTCATTATACTTGACAAATGAATGCAATACAGAAGGAGATTATACGAGTCTTAAAACGCACTACTGGGGGAAAAAGAAGACAGTGGAACATTAGCCTTGATGGCTTCAGAGATAACTTGCTCCAGAGTGTGATGGCTTCCCAAGAGGAGCGGAGGGGAGTGAGTGGCTATAAGCATTAGAAGATCATGGACAGGCTGCCTCCTACGTCGTGCATATTAATTCTTCTAATGCAGCTAAGCTCAGCTTGTCACACGTTGACACTGCATAATTATGTCATCTACAACGGACGAGCTTTTTCAAAGGGCAGACGTGCGCTGCGTTGGAGTTTTTCTGTGAATGGAGAGGTTTTAAGTTCTAAAATGTCAATAAACATCTAAGGAATGGTTTTCTTTCAGCTCGTTAGGACCTTTAAGGCCGCATTATGGAAATAATTTTAGATCTATGGGCACAAAAAGGACGCCAGTGGGGAGAGGAATGAGCTCTGTGAGGTGAATCTCTTTATAGTCTGCAAGTCCTCCACACCTTTTTTACAATAACGAACGAGCCAATTCTTTAAGTAGCATCCTGACTGACAGGGGCGTCCATCAAACGCCCAGATCCCCTCACCCGTGGCCTCTCGCCATCCATCAATCCACCCTGACAGCTCTTACCTCCATCCCTCTCTATGTAAATAAACACTGGAGAGACAAGGGGAGGAGCAAGGAACATGGGGGGAGGGAGAGGAAATCAAAGTAGGACATTCAAACCTGAGACAAGCAGGCGAGTCAAGTTCAGAGAGGAAAGGGAAACATGTGGGGGGGGTGTCGAACAGTCGGAAAACAAAGAGCAGGAGGGAGAGAGGGGAAGCGAGCAAGCTCACAATGGGCAGCGGTGATGGAGTTAGAGACGGGAGAAAGAGAGTCATCTGGAAGGAATGAGGAGGAGAGATAAATTGAAAGAGAGGAAGGGAACTGGCTGGCACAGGGATGAGAGCCAAATGAGCGGCCACACGAGAGGGATTCATGTTAAAGAATGCAGACGAGAAGGTTAGAAGAGGGCGGCACGGAGGGAGAGGTCTGTGGAGGACATCAATAATCTATATCAGATAAAGCAATTCTGTGTCCAAAGTAAAAAGCAAAATGAAGAGAAGACAGTGGGGGGAAAAGAGAGACAAACAAATGTACAAGGGAAAGTTGGAAGGTGGAGCCTGAGGGACTTCTATTTAAAACCAGAACAACTGAGAACACTTGTGTTAGTTTACACAAGCAAGAGGAACCACATCCTCTTCCTCACCTCACCCCCCGTCCCCCACCATCTTCCCGAGGCTGTGTCTATTTAAGTGTGTGTTTAAACGGCAAGTGCTACTGCTCTAATCACGGCTGGCATCGCAGCACATTCCCTTTCTTTCCCCCCTCTACCTTTCCTCAACCCCCCCAGCCAGCATGCAGCCTTCTTCTGTCTTCTGCTCAGGCCCTGCACACACACTCGGCACACACACTCATGCGTGCACCCTGCATGACTGTGCCGTGCCAGAGATAAATTCATGAATCACTGGTGCACGAATCAGCCGCGAGCTTGTTTGCGAGAAGAGGAAAGTGGGAAGAGAGGGAAAGGACAGAAGTAAGCGGTTTAAGTGTTTCCTTTAAAAGCTTTTAAAAAAGGAGGTGGGTTCAGGAGATGGCTCCCAGCAAGCTGAGGGAGCGAGCACACACCCAGAGGGCCTCGGTGACAAGTACTAGTCAGCAAAGAAGATACTGTGTCTCTTGCTTTCTCCGTCTCTTTCCTTTCCCTCTCCTCCCCTCCCTCTCGGCTCTTCCTAAAGAGGCCAAGATAGAAAGCCAAAACAGCAAGCAGCCAAATAACGAGCAAGTTTATGATACATGCGCATCGTAAACATGCATGGTGCATTGAAGGTGGCAAATATTTGACTTCCTGCACACAAACGCCCTTTGAGGAGTGTATCAAGGACTTGTGTACCAAGAAAAAATCTGTTAAAAAGGCACCACAGTGGTCCATCCACACAACAGAAAAAGCCCCTCCATCAGCCTCCATTTCAACAGAAACTACCCAATCATCTCTTGTTACAAAGCCACTTTCCCTCTAGGGCCGCTACTCAAAGGCAGGTTTGTCCATTGATACAGGTGTGGTGCACAGGGAGGAAAGGGAAGGGGGAGGGAGGACAATAGATGGCCTTTTCAATGGTCTCCCATGGCTCACCTGGATTAGGGGGGAGAGTCTGAGGGGAGGAAGGAGGAGGAGGGTCTCTAAGCTTGGGCAGAGAACAATAGTGTCTCTGTTTTCAGTAACACCAAGTGCATCATTCTGTCTGGCAGCAGCCAGCTGACTGCCCGCACTAAAAACAACATCTCAAGGTTGCTGTTGTTGAATGCAGAATCCTCCTGTGCAAATGTATGTTAAAGTCAAAATATTTATTCTAAATAAGATATGTCCATTTCTGCAAATGCATGGTGCTCCTGGCTGCATCTTCAAATCACCTGTTTTGCATGATCAACAGATAGGAATGGGAACTGATTAGATTTTAATCACAGACGCCATCGTTGATGCTGCTTATCAGACCAATTCTTTGTCGATTACTTTATTGAAAAGATCAGCTCAGCCTGCCTGTGTGGCGCTAATGTTTTATTAACAGTATATTTACTCTCAGTTAGCAGACGTGCTGCTCAGTTGGGAAGCTGTGGCTTACAGTGTCAGACACATGGCTTTCCTGGAATTTGAGGTCATGATGTGCAGAAAGATGTTTCCACATACTGCTGGTGTTTCCACCTTTGCTTGTCATTGTCACTTTACAGACAATACAAGCAGCACTGATGTCATCTTTCTGAGTGAAATGAAGTCATGCTTTGGACAGTTTCTTTCTCTCCGCCTTGAGTACTTCTTGTTGCAAGTTTCCAGCACCAGAGCTGCATTAGTTTGATTGTTTTACACTCTGCAACTGTCAGATAAAATGCCAGGATCGATGGAAGGATTTGATAAGCTCAGGGACAAATCATTTCGATGGATAGGATAATTTGAATCTGATTCTCGATTCTCATCCCTGTCAACAGTTCGATACTCAAAGATATTCTCTTTACAATTATGCAACTTGAAGCAGAAAATAACCACTCTGGCACCAGCAAATTTATTTATTTTTTGCTTGAAAACTACAAACAATCAATAGATTATCAAAATAGTTTCCCAGTAATTTTCGGTTGAATTACATATTGATTGACCAGCTTCTACTATCTTTTAAAAAGGCCTCTTTCAGGCTGCATTGAGGGACGGCTTTAATATTATTTATATGTTCTTAAATTCCAGCCTGTATGTATATTTCTACTCAAGACAGTAATGGACAGGGATTGAAACGAAATATGAAAGACTTGAGAGTTCTTCACAGTTAATTGATTGAGAACCAAGAGGGATCAGATGACCGAACGCAGCTGATGTTTTCCTCGATTCCAAACGTGTGTAGAGTCCCGTTTCAACACCATCTCCACCAAAAAAAGCGTCACAAAGCCAGTTTTCTGGTGAAGCATTAGATTATAGTACATTGTAAACTGGGAATTAACTCTTCAAATGTAAGCTCCTTTCAACCAGAGTGTGAGATTCTTGTTAGATGAGTCAAGCTATATTACTGGCCTAGTAACCGCCTGCGGGGGAGAGGAGTGTGTGACAGCATGTAGCAGCAGGGGAGTGGACATTGTCAGCCTGATCCCGGCACTGCATGACAGGTTAGCTCTGCTGAAATGAAATAAATCCCTGCATCTGTTTCCACTTCTCCGTTTTACCTCTCATGCTTTGCTCACTCGCTTTCCTGACTTTGTTCTGTCTCTTCTCCTTCCCTGTCCTCTGTACAGTAATCAAGTGATTCAACCATCAAATCAGCCCTGAGAATCGTGTGCATGTGTCAGCGACGTATGCACTGTTTGTGCTCTGCGTGCGCGCGCGTGTGTGTGTTTTTGCGATTGCATGTGAGGAGGTGGTGGTGATGAGTGTCGTTCTGCAGCCCGGGCGAGGGAGACGGAGGGAGAGGAGGGTGAGACAGTCGGGGGAGGGGTGAGGTGGGGTGAAACACTGTAAAAGTGTCACAGCAACTTAACCTTCAAAAAATGCCCACCAGGGTTTAGTGGGAGGAGGTGTTCTTGGCCATTAGAAGAGAAAGAGGGAGAGTAGGAAGAGAGAGAGAGTGATTGATGTGTAGAAGAAAAAAGAAACAGAAGACCTCGTTAGGGGAGGTAGGAAGGTACAGATGCCTGCAATACAAATGTCTGCAGGGAGGGCGGGGGCTGTTAAGGAGGTACGAGAAGAAAGTAGAGCGAGAAACAAAGGGAGCAAATGAGAGTAGGAGAGGGAAAGTAGCGGCGGCAGTTTGGATAGGCTTAAAGAGAAACTCTGGGGCTGACATAGGTAGAGGAGACAACTGGGGAATTGGACAGTGGGACAGGGAGAGGAAGAAAGCTGCAGAAAAGGAGAAGAAAGAGATTAAGGGGAAAAGAGAGTAAGAGGATAGAGGAAAAGCAACAGACATTCCAATTACAGAAGCAGAAACGAGGGATTGATGACTAAGAAAGGAGCAAAGCAGAACAAAGAACAGGACGAGACGAGGAAAAGAGATACAGTAAGAGACAGCAGTTTACTGAGCAGATGGAGCAATTATGCGGACCAAATTACAGAGAGAAGGAAGTTTGGAGCATTAGGAGGAGACGTAAACAGAGGAAGACAGAAAGGGCAGAGAGGAAGAATGAATCAAGATGGAGGAGTGGAAGTAAAGGGACAAATGTGACAGGGCCAGAGTGACAGAGGGGAGCCAGTGGACGATTAGAGAGAGCAGGCAATCAGCTGAACACAAGAATGAGACAAATCGCTTCAACTAAAAAGGACCTGCTCTCCCTAAGGAGCCACACCAAACAAACCCGGCACACCCTGTTGACAAAACACAGGCCTGATAACTGAATAAACCTGCTGCTTCTATTTGACCTTAATGTGCTGTTTGCTTCAGGGGAGGATTTGAATGCTCCTGCCATTTCAAGGCTCTGGGGACCAATGACGACTGTGCAGCTTTTTTTTATCGGTGAAACAACAGATAGCGCTGATATCAGCGGCAAGATAGAGTTGTAGAATTGCAACAATAGCACTCTGCTTGTGAAACAGAAGAACACTTGCATTCATGAGAAATAAACCTGTTGTGCTTTATCTCTGCAATGGCGTGTTCAGTTTTCTTATCACATATTTCTGAGATGATATCCATCTAGAATATCACATTTTCTTCATATTACAGTGTGTAATTCTACCCTGTTCCTCAGATAAATCTGCTGGGATCATGGGAAAAGCTGACTGAATTGAATGCAGTTGGTGTGCATAAGGTTTTTGGGGAGCATGACTCTGTATCCAGCTCCCAGAGCCCTGACAAGACCCTGTCACACCAAATTCAATTTCCTCCTGTAGCCAGCCTGTCCACTGCCTCTGATAAGTGTGAATCTGACATGACCTTGTCAAAGTCAGATGTGACGAAGATGCAGCACTCCTGTGTGGGTGTTTGTTAATGGCGGAGCAAAGGTTGGTAACAAAACGGACAAAAGGAGAAAAACATCTGAAATGTTGCTGCTGAGATGTGTTGATAAAAAGGAGCTAAATGTGAAAAAAACAGCGGGACAGAAAAGGAAATTAACAGCAAAACTGGCTCGATATTTCACAAACTGGAGGCTGGGAGGACACTGGGAGGGATTAGTGGAGGAGGAGGGGAGAGGGAGATGTTTCATGGTGCTGTCACGGCGACAGAGCGAGCCCTAAATGTTTTCAATATCACATAAGGGCACTGCATCATCCACCATTCAATACCGGATCAATAACGCAAACCACCTTCCACCTCGCAAACTACATTTAGACACATTAAGGTGACTGCTAATGAGCTGCCGCGTGCATGTGTGTATATGTAGGGACACGGCGAGGAGGACACCGTCAAGGGCCTCAGTGCTTAGCTGCTCAGAGATCTGCTGAGTCCACGATGGGGAGGATTTCTGAAATAAAAGAATGTGACAAAGACAAAGGAAAGAGGAGGAAAGATGACAGGGAGAGGGGACGGGTCAGGTAACTATAATAAAAAGAGAAAGGTTAGCACACGCAGTCTTTTTCTGTCCACAATGGAGGGTTCTTTGGCTGTTAAATATGTACCTCATGCTTTAAGAGAAGGAGAAGAAGATGGGAGGGAGGTGCGACTAAATTACAAATGAGCTGATAATTCTTGGCCTCCCTGGTTCACTCCCTCACACAGATTTTTTTTTTAAATCCTCCATCCGCTCTGCCAAGATGCTGCACTGTGGAATTTGAAAATGTCGACATAGTCACCCCCCCTCCCACCCACCCTCCCCCCACGTGCACCACCCCCCTCACTCCTCCTCATTGCTGCTCCTCCTCTGTGATTTTACTACATCAGGGGTCACAGAGACGCCCATCTCCCAAGTCTAGTTAATTAAGGGGATTTTATTTTAGGGAGTTTGGCTGCCTTTCAATGGATCTTCAATTGGAATTACCGCTCATTCTCCACATTGGCTGAGCTGGAATGGGTTTGACCTGCATCTCCCTAAATTCCATCTGGGGTTTGTTAGACATAAGGAAAATGCAGAATTGGCAGAAGGTATCTTGACTAATGGCGTGGAAATGTGTGTGTGACCGAAAAATAAAGTAAGCCACATGCCTTATAGCATTTTTATACAAGATAAGCTGCTGGCATGCTACTATTGAAAATAGTACAGTCTTAAACTCCCCATTATCTGGAGACATGTGGGTGGTTCGAGTACATTATGGAATGGTCTCTCGCAGTGAACTCACAGCAGCGTGTGAGTGGATACACGCAGATTGGATGTAGATAGAAGTTTAACCCAACAGCTCTGCCAAGAACATCACCGACCCCAGCAGTTGTGTTTTTGGAAACCCCTCAGCTGCCCCCCATTCATATTAATGACATTTGGCATTCCTTCTAAGACAAGGATTTCTGCTCATTTTCCTTTGGATCAGATAGGAGCGACTCCAGCAGTCTGGCAACCCTGGGAGCCAAACACAAACATCTCTGCAGGGGGCTCTCAGTGTGACCTCAACACACGCCGCCATGCATCCAACATAAACATGTATGTAGGGGTTGAAGCAGCTAATTAAAAGTTAAATTCAAGCATTTTTCATGGACTTTCAAGTCGGGGTTGGAATCACCAGAGGACATTATGATACTATATACTGCTGCAATATGCAGAGTATTGCGATCAAATATTTTATGTTATAGTGTAATTTATTAGCTTTTTTCAACTGCATATTATGTCACCAAAGAAAAAAATTGTAAACATCTGTTTTATCAGATTGTTACATTTAAAATATTAAAAGATTTCTAGTTTTTTTGAGTGATTTTCCTTATCACTATCACATTAGGGATGACACTTTTAGTCGACTATTGGTCGTTGATTCATTTTTTTATGCTTCTTTAATGATGGAAAATGTTTTTCCAAGGGTTAAGGTTAGGAAACTTAGGAACAAGATTTAAAGAGGTGCTTTAAAGGTGCTTCATTCTTTAAACTGTAGACTGTACACAGGATTGAGGGCATATTGATTGACTCCACAGGGCTCTCCATGTGGTGGTGGCTGAGCCAGCGGCTATGTTAACAGTGCCAATAACACCTTGAACAACACCAAAACAACCTGAGGCTGAACCGGTGTAGGCCGTTATGCTTCATCGACTACGCCATGGGTCGGATTGGCATTATCACTGATAATCACTATAAACCACACACAGGAACCACAACAATTTGCTGTTGAGTAAAAAACTCACAGTCTGGTCAGGACGCCATAACTCAGCTACATCTTGACATAGTAAACAGTTGTATTCCTATATCAGCACTCTGAATGTTGTGTGTGGAGCCTTTAAAGAAGAAAATCCAGTTTAACAGATCCGTCAACTAACTAACCAATTAGTCAACAAACTTGTAATGTTAGTCAACTAAGAATTTCTTTGTTCAAGGACGGCCTAGTGTAGATGAAACACAGGAATACATTTAGAATTAAGCATTTTTAAAAGGACTTTATTTAAAATCCAGCTTTTTCAAAACCATGAAAACTTAGCAGTTAAAATTAAGCATTTCCCAAACTTTTCAAGACTTTGTTCAAACCCTGAACATGTAGGCGGAGGGAAAAAGAGGGGACTTCTAACACGTAGCCTCGACGGAGCCGTCACAGAGCTTCTAGTTGTAGGAAAGCCACTATCATTACTTACAAGTTGGAGGGAAAGCGTCCTTAAAGGGAGTCAGTTAAATGAGCAGGGAGCGATAAAAAGAGGATGTCCTCAGATCTGATGTCTGTGGAAGATAACAGGGTTGCCGATGAGCATGATACACACCACTTCCTGAAGGGAACACTAACGCACACACGGGCACTGTCATCCCGCGATGTGACGGCTCCTCCCTATTATTGGAATGTCATCTGACTTACAGCGCAGCCTCCAGTTACTGCCCTTATTCATCACCAGCTGTACGTGTGTGTGTGTGTGTGTGTGTGTGTGTACTCAATTGTGTTTGTGGTCCAATACTGCGGCCTAAAATGTAACAAGATGCAGTGACTCGTGCTCATTGACCTCCCTCTGTTCAGAATCATCCGTCCTGCCTAATAATATTTGCCAAGTCAACAATAAACCTGATGGATCTTTTGTGTTTCTGGTCATAGTGATGAAAAGTCTACTGAGCAACATAATTCACTGACACTCATGTAAGGAAACATGAGTATATCTAAAATACTGGGAGATGCTCAGGATCAACATTATTCCAAATCAATATAGCTTCCTTATGAAAAAGGTTTCTAAAAATGAAAAGTGCCTGCTGCTCAAATGTTTTCAATACATCTATTAAAAAAGCTTTCCATCCGTCTCTAGTTTAATGTTGGATAAGAGGCACTCCATTTCGAGGCAGCCATTAAATATTGCCACTAAGCTGAAATCACTTTTTTTCCAGAGGCGTACCTGGTGAAATAACAAGTAATAATAGATAGCTGTCTAAATCATTAGGCTCATTTGGTAAAATGCCAAATATTTGCTTGAGTCATTCTACAATTGAGTTATTTAAAATTAATGGGGCCACACAGTGTCCACGTAGACACACACACACACTTGCTTGGTATCACTCTCACATCTCCATTAAGCCGTAAATCCAAGCTCACTTTTATGTCTGAATCAACGAACTCTTAATGGTGATTATAAGGGGGAGGAGGAGGTTATTGATGTGTCATTTAAACAGGGAGGCCCCTTAGTAAGTGTGTGTGTACGTACGAGCGAATGCCACAGCCAGACAAGCCTTTTTTTATTTTTTTACACACATATAGACACACACCTGACCTTTTCAAAATCCTTCTGACATTTACTGGGCCGGTGCGAAGGGGCGAGGACACCTCATTTACATAATGATAGGACCTAACTGAGACAGCCATTAACACAGAAAGCAAACGGAAGACCGAAGCCTCTCGCTCCACTGGGACTAATGAGATACTAAGGACTTACTTTTTCCTTCTTTTATTAGAGAGGAAAAAAACATCAACTCCTCTCATTATCCATCAATCAAATCCCTCTTAATAGACAAAGTGTAATGCTCTCTCACTCTCCCTCTGTTGTGTAATGATGAATGGTCTCCAGCTTGGCAGCACCACACTATTCACACAGAATCTCTCCATGTGCAAGGAAATAGTTAGAGCTAATAGTTTGAGCTATTGCACTATAGACTGCCAAAAGAAACATCAGCTCAGAGTTTCTGATTGCCTGTGTATGTATGTATGTGTTTGTGGGAGGGCAGGGTGTTGTGAAAGTGCTGGAAAATTTCCACAAGTAATTCATCAGTATGAGAAACATACCATTTCAGAGGGGCAGATACCGCTCCGACTGACAAGAAATCCTACAGCTGTGATGACAGACCATGGTGAGGTCACAAGTGGTTTATTTTGCTGTCTGTCTGCATGTTGTTCCTGTCATAAACACCATGGCCTTCAGTCCAAAGAGAGGCTGGGAGACGGGGGAGGGAGGCCATTTGAATAAACCAATGAGTACTGTCACTCAAACAAAAGCACGGGACAGGAGAGAATGAGCGGCAGACAAAAATAAAGAGATGAGAACAAGGCCTCTGTATGTACTCGACGGCAGGGGTGGGGGAGGGAGTGAGGGGATGGCGGGAGCGAGGGAGTTTTCAAGTGGCGGGTGGGAAAGAGGGGAGGTGGGGCGTCGCCTGTCTTAATCAGACGCTGCCCGTTTAGTTTTCCAGCCAATCCGGAAACTACAACCCTGCGCACTGCAGCAGGCTGACGAAGAAGCCACCTGTTTCCTCCAAACTAAGCAGAGCAGTCGGGAGTAGCTTTGCATCTGAATTAGCTTTGCTGGAGGACTTCAGGTATACAAAGACAAACATTGCTTTATTTGTGAGCCGAAGAAGGAAGCGGCCTCCTCCCCCGGCTCTGACCCTGCATGCCCACCAGTTTCTCAGGCAGCCAGCCAGCCAGTCACCCCCTGCACGCACGCAGCTTACTCAGCCATAAAGACAATGCTGCCACAGCCTCATACCCCCCACCCCCCGATACTACCCCTCACATAAGGCCACCCCTCTTCCAATAAAAACATCTCCATGGTAATGGGCCAAGCCTTTCTGACCCACATCCGTGGTCCCCTCACAACCTTGACTTGGGGGGTGGGGGTAGTATTATAGTGTAATTTCGGAGCTTAGAGTGGACCCCCACCTGCCAGCTTCTATTAAGTTTTATATATATGTGTTTAACTACAGAAGCCTGCCTTAATTAAAAACCCATCAACCTCAATAATGAATTTTTTACATTACAGCGAAGCCATATTAAAGCGAAAACTTTGCAGAGAATTAAATCACTTCTCTGAGACGCAGGATGGAAGGTGGAGGTAAGTGGCTGCTGTCGAGGCTTAAGAGGAGACTGGAAAACACTAAATGCAAAGTAGACAAGTAAAAAGTTCAGACTCTGCAGTTGCAGAGCTCCACTATTACCCAAAAGGGGGTCAGAGGTTCAGTTGGAAAAATTACTTAAATGAAAGAAAATGAAAAGCAGTGTTTACGCTTTTACTGGTTAAACCTTGCTTTTTCCTTTTGCTCATAAATATGTAGAAGCTTTTGTTTTGTTTTCCCCCACTTTACTCCCTCCCCTAAGAGCACTTCATGTTCAGTAAAATGAGATTGGACAAAAAAAGGTCCACTGCATGAATAAGTCAAAAGGAGTGACTATGCTTATGAGTCTTGATTAAAACCACACCACAATCAGCTACATTACTGTACAGTCGTGAAAATGTATACTGTAGCTGAGCCAGAGCGTCAGATCTAGCCCTACATTCTTGCCCCAATTACTGCACAAAACAAATAGCTGGCCTAGCAAGGAAGCAGGGAAAATGTTGAACTGGTTTCATGCCACACACATTCATATGTTAATGGGTTAACTGCATGCCAGGGATGTTTTCTCTTGTTCGTGGGGATCTGCTCACAGTGGCAGTAGTGGTACCTGTAGGCTACCTGGACTCAAGCGGACAAGAAAATACCTGAATAATTAACCTGTTTAAACAGGTTGCCTTGGAGGCAGAGGTTTCTGTTACCTTGTTTAAAGTTACAGCAACTAATTCACAATGAAGGCCTACATGGGAGTGGTTCAATCAATGGAAACTATGCAGAACTAGAAAACAAAGAAGTGTGGGATAGACAATTTGTCATCAGTGTAAATGATTGAGTTTCAAGTTGTTGCCCCCTCGGAGTACATTAGGAGCTGTTTCCAGCCCCATTTTTCTCAACTGAAGTGGAACTAATAGAAAATGATTTGAAGACAGAGGGAAGAAAAGAAGCAGGGGGACCTTGAGGAGGAGAAGGGTGGCTTTGGGAGAAAGACCAAGGACAGACTGGAACAGTGACTCAGTTTAAAAGCAGGAGAGGACACTACTACAGAGGCCAGCAGGCACCTGTAAAAAAAAAAAGCACCTAGCTCCACAGAGCCACACCTTAGGAAACTAAATATGGCGTTGAGTCACCGACCGAAACTCGGGTCAAAGAGCGACGCACAGGGTTCATAACCGACAAACATGTGATGAATGAGAAGAAGGAAAGAGAAAGCAGTTTAAACATCTAATTTCCAATGCTGTAGTCAATATTCTTGACATATTTTAAGGGTTAAATCTGAAAACCTCGCTAATACAGCGAGTGAGGAAATCACCTGCTCCTGTCACCGCCCTGACAGGTGGTAGTCAGGTTTAAATTTATCTCCTCTTAAATTATTAAAGCTCTGCCCGAAAAAGAAGAAATGAAAGGCAGTGCGCTGCCCACAAACCAGCTGGACACAATTAAGTTTTTATAAGTGATCATTTCTTACCGTGTTGAAGAAGTATCGACGCGGACAAGAAGCAGAGCAGTCCGATCATTTTTGAGCAGTCTTGCCAATTTCGGGCGTCATGTCTCGCCATGGTCGATTACGGTCCCCTTTATGAAACCAGGCACGCAGTCTCTCCGGAGTAAATGTAAAAATCGAAACCTTCAGATGCGGGTTAGTTTCTGTGTAAACGCTCACTGGTTTGGAGGCGAAATAAACTTGTTTGGCTACAGGACGGAGCAGGAGTCCGACAGAGATTCTTGTTTCAAGTGTCCCCTCGCTGCGCCTTTAAGACAGAGTCTGCTAAAAATTAATGAAAATCCTTGTGAATTCGTCCTGGCAGCGCACAGGTGAATATTTCCTCCAGCTGGTGCTCTGAGATGTAATGAAGTGGTGCCTCGCGCTCTGTACTCCAACAACTAGTCCCCTCACTGAATCTGAGCGCGCGGCTGTCCGACTGTGTGTGACTGACTGGGTGATGTCATCAAGCTTAGAGGCGTCACAGCCCTGTTTCCCAAAAACCAATTAGGACCACCGATAGCAGGAGGGGGGCTCTGGGAACAACTTGTTGGAATCGCCAAAAGCATTTTTCCTTGGAAAACCTGCGCCTAGATTGCATTAAGAAGTGCGCAGCAGGATGTTTTTTTATTTGTCGTGCATGGAAATGATTCAAAGGCGTGATTCATATCCAGGAATAACCCTATATGGCCATATTTATCAAGCTCCAACAGCTAGTATTAGTTTTTTTATTAGCTTTTATCATACATGCTCATAATTGCTTCAAAGTGATATTAATTAATCCGCAGCCACCTTTCTAAATGCATACATTAAATAATTAATGTAAATATTATCTAAATAAAAGCAGCACTCTTGACTGAAAACAATGTAAAGTTATAACACAATCTGAGACAGTTGTGATGTAGTGGTGAGGTTCGTGCAAACAGATGATTCTTACGCCCTCTGCTGTTTGTTTCTGCACACACACACAGCCGAGATTAGCTCACTCCATGCAACACAACAGATGCCAAAATCAATAAACATTCATTAATGAACGGCAAAATACAAATCCAGTGGCAGTCAGCAAAATCAAATCAAGGGAAAACAGCTTCTCATGTATCTATTTGCAGACTCGAGCAGCAGACTCTCTTGTTGATGAGATTTTTTTTTTCCTTCTTCCACAGAATAACTTCCAATTCATTTTTGCCCTATTTTCCTCTGAGGCAGGGTGCATACTAGCATAGCGAAGGCATTATCTGGTTTAGGTCTAATCCCTATACCCAAGTGTTTTACAGCCAATGTAATTACATCTCCATAAGTCCCACAGTTTAAACCGTGCTGCTCCGTTTCTTCTGTTCTCTTCCATTTGCACAGTCCCCTTCACTGTCACCCTCTTGTTTCCGGACTGTATTTCTGAAGACGGCGATAGTGATCAGAGGTCAAACAATGTTCTGCACACCAGAAAAACAAATTAACAGTTGAAATATGTTTATCTTCTGGAGATTTATGTCTTGAAAGAGACAGAAGGGGTTTCAATTTCTTTTCCACTCCCTGCCCATTGTAAATCCAGAGACTGTGAAAGCATCTGCCATGCAAAGAAAGCAGCTGTGGGTTTTAAATGCCAACCATATTTTGTATTGCCATATTTTAATTTGCAGCCACATTTTGGCCCTGCTGACTGTTTGAGCACCAGCACAGTCAGAGAAAAAGTGCAGGGACCACCTGTACGACTGCTGCTACCTCTAAATCATATGCATTCATGGCAGAATAAGGAGCTTTAAAGAAAACGGCCACCAAATGGAGGATTTCATTCCTTCTCCTTCCCGTGCTCATCCATTTTTCATACCCGTACCAAATCGACCTTCACACTTTCCACTTTCCAGCAACCACCCACTTTACTTATACAGTGCATCACCTCTTTTTTTCTCACCACCTCACACTCCTTACACCTTCCCTTCGTTTACACTTCACTTTCCTCTCCTTCCTTCCCCCTCTGCTCCCTCCCTCTCTCCCTCTTCCCGTGTCATTCGATTTCCTTTGTCCACTCGTCCTTCACTCCTTGCTGCTATTCATCCTGTCCTCCATCCTCGTGCTCTCCGGGGGTCTGTGGCAGTGATAATGAAGCGCATAGTTAACAGATATTAGCTCATTGGCAGTGGATTCATTAGACAGAGCCAAGGCTTATGGTGATTATTTACCCATAGAGGAGGGGCCACAGGATCAGTACCACGCTCTGTGTCAGCAGCCACAGGCTTCTTTGAAGTCACAGTCTCTGTTCCCCTGCAACACTCTCACACTTCTCCTCTCCCTGGGTTTTCTCATTCTGTCTGAGCACCTCTCCCTCCACATTCTCCCTCCTCTCTGCTCTCCCATTTTTTTTTCTCTTTCCCTGTCATTAGACACCCACAATATATATCTGCGTTCTTTCCCTCTCCTTCTCTTTCACTATCTCTCTTCACCGCCCCCATTCACCCAATGGTAATTATGGAAAAATCTGTAATAGTGCTCAGAGGAGCTGATAATACCTTTAGCTTAATTAAAGACATTTATGGGATGTAAAGACATGTAGCCTAGGGGTTGCTGTGCACCCACACTAACCCAAACTCTTTATTTCTTGCTTTTTCATCTCCCTCAATCCCTTGCTTTCTGCTATTCTCATCGTTTTCTCTTTTTCACACACACATTGTGATACACACCACTACATGCTCATTCCTTTTGTCAAGCTGAATGTTAAGGTCAGAAGTTTTTTAAGTAATTACCCAGAAGTTAAGCTTTGAAGTGTTGTAAAACGTTGTAGGCCTACATCGTGCTGCAGGGCTGTGTTTGGGTTATGGTAATAGCAGTATATGTCCTTTATCAGCCTCATACTCACACAGACACTTGATAATGACAGTCTTTTCCTGCTGATTATCCTCGTGTTGGCCACATCCTGTTGGGCTGAGAGATGCACAGCAAACTTGTTAACATGTCAGTCAGGGACACCAGTAATATTGCAGGGAAAGTGAACAATACTTGGTGTTCTGGAGCGTACTTAGAAAGGTCACAGTGTTGGAGAGACAGCTGGTGCAGTGAAAGTGTTTTTTTTCTTCCTTTTCTCTCAATGTGTGATGGAGTCTGGTTTTCTCACTGTTATTCTGTTTTCCTCCTTTGCAGCATATTCCTCTCACTCAGGCATCACAGGTATGAAATACTTTCTGTGATTTTAACAATATATTGCAAAACTGATTTAGCTGGGAAGGAATTTCACATTTACCAGCTAATGTTGCCTTGGGAGTGCAAACATGTTTCCTTCATTTTTTATAGATTTGAAGAAAAGGAAAAGGTTCTTTATTTTTTAATATCCGTCCTAAAATGATGCTTATATGTCAAAACATACATTGAAAGAGGTATTAGTCATTGTAATTGTCCCCTCTGTCCATTAGGTTTGACTGAAGCACTCTTTAGTTCAAGTGTTAATCCTAAAACTAACTATGGAGCTTAATCCAACATCAAATGTTTGTAGAAGGGTCTTGAATATATTGTCTGTGGCGAGTGTAATCTTTTGTAAAAATGAATAATTTCTTGTCTTAAATGTCTCTTTGTCGATGTCGCGTCTTGATCTGACAATAAAGTATTATCATCAACATTTTTGATACTGGCTGCAAAGAGAATTCTTCCCTAAAGTTAATTAATTTTAAAACAAAACACACAGTATTTTTTTTATGTGTAAAAATACATTTAAAATGCCCTTGGAGCTAATATATGATGCTTTAGTAATCTGCATTCAATAAATCTTTTTGATTTTCTTACAAAGTTAGCCTTTTCATACAGTGTTCTCTCTATCCATTTGCAAAGACATGCTGTCTGAAGAAACAGAAACAGGGAATTTGATCCTAAAAAGACTACATTTGGAAGATTAGATTTTACTCTGAATACTGAAGCCTCATATTAGCTTCAAAACGGTTGTCCCCTATCACTTAAATTCAGAGAGGGGATCTCTTTGAGGCCAGTATGAGCAAAATGTCCACACTCTTTTGGTGGTAAAAGTGCAGAATAGTTCTGAATAACTCCCCTGTCATACCGCCTAACTCTCCGTCCTTTCTCCCTCAGACTGGGAAGATGTGGTGGTGGTGAGGGAGGGCATGCCTGCCACCTTGGGCTGCACTGATACAACAGTGAGGGGTGCCGTGGCTATTAACTGGATGGCAAAGTCACTTGGTGCGGATGAATGGAAACTGGTTCTCTCAGCCAACGAAAGGAAAGAGTTCTCCGGTGGTGCCTCGAAGGCATCCATGCGATTGACTGACCCTAACTTTCAAGACACTGGGGTTTTCACTCTGTTTTTTCTTCCCACAAGAGACGACGGCGGTCTCTACTCATGCTTGATAAAGCAACAAGAGAGGAAACTGCGGGAGAGGATTATCCTCTTAGCCATCCTTACAGGTACAAAAATCAACAGGTTGTATGTGAGATTCTTACATCTGTACCCCTTTTATCTCGACTCCATTTATCTGCATCTGTAAAGCACAGATGTAGTGCTAACTCTGTTATTTATTTAAGCATTTATACACATTGGTTACCTATTCCTGGCTTTAGTGACGTCTTTGTTCCTCCTTTAAATCTCTTCATGAGGCCTCTTGATGAACATATTAATGAAATGTTACATGGCTAATAACTACTTATTTGGTTGACTGCTAAATGAATAGGAAATTAAATGACCTTTGCCACACTTTTTCCCGCTGTGGTGAGAACTAAGAGTACATTTTGTCAAGTAGTGCAATTTTAAGTACTTCTGCTTTATTAATTTTGTTACTTCATACTGCGACTCCACTACATTAATATTGAAGGATAAGGGAGATTCAGCTTGGTGCACTCAGGCCACAATAAGAATTAGGGAGGCTTAAAGCTCGAGAGAAAAACAGGATGCAGCACGCAACATTACACACACATACATTTTGAGACAATAGTGTGAGGTGTCTGGTTTCATAGGTAAGTTTTTAAATGTTTTAAAAAGACACCTCACAAGGTGACAGTTTTGGTTGGCAACAGTGTCACCGCTCAAATTGACCAATTGCGTAAAAGACCAACTTATTGTTCGGGGTGGCGCCGACACCCAGGAAGAAAACTGTGAAATCTGTAATCTAGGGGCACTCTGTTTTGTGACCTTGCACGGACACGGCAGAGTCCAGTGCTGCACATTGCATTTGGCTATTATTCTTTCAATAAATAGAAAAACATATTTTGTCTACAACTGAGTTTTTTGCAGCCAAACCAAGTAATGAATAAAGAAACGGTCAGAGTGCAGGAGGCCCTAAGGCCCCGGCTCTAACAATATCCACAAATATTACACTCTTCACTCGACTAAATCCAAATTTCATGATCATCTTATAACAGATGCAACGATAAAATGCTTTGTTACATGTTATTTCATCATGATTTCCTGTGTCTCCCTTCATCTCCAGTCATAGTTGTCCCCGCTGCACCTATTCCTCAGCATAGCACCCTGCGGCTGATTGCCAGCGTTAATCCCAGCAATGCTGCCGCTAAGATTACCTGGGCATCACCTGGCGGCATTTCCATGAAGAGTGAGAAAAAGCAGATGACAGGCACGGTGGCCAAGCTGCCACAAATCCTGTACAATGACCACGGGCCTTATATCTGCATGGTTCATCCGTGGGGTAACAGCAGCAACATGCTTTTCGCCTTCAACGTGGACGTGATTGTTGATGGTGAGTCTGAAAGAAAAGCAAAAGCATGGAGGAATTGAATTTTGCTGCTTTTGTTGATGGTATGAGTGGGCATCAGAGCTTGAAACTCCAGCAGCAGCATTATTTATTTAAGCATCCTGTAGCTACGGTTCTTCAAAGTATTTACTTTTATAGACCAGTTTCAAGATACAAAAAGTCTACTGTAGATCTTCACTAAAATCTAGCCAGTCCTCCTGTGAATATTATAGTTGCAACATTTATGTATTATTCATTATTTGCTTCTTGCCCTCCCCTTCCCTCTTCCCTTCTCTCCACAGCTGACAATGTGGCCTCATTCAACAATATAACACATGGTGAGTGACTTTGTAACGCAAGCAGTGTGAAAGTCCTGTGTCAGCATCTTGCTAATCAGGCCGAGCAGAATGCAAAACCAACTGAAGAAGTAACTCTCAGAATATGAGAACGTAATCCCTATTGTTGTCGGAATTTTCCCCCTATCTCCATTTCCCTACTCCCTTACTATTCTGTTTACTGTCTCTGTCTTCACCTCACTCTTCACTCGCCCTCTTTCTATTCTGAATTCCCTCTCCATATGTCTGCTTGCACTGTTATGTCTTCATATCCGTCTTCCTCACTGTCTGATCTATTTTATCATTGTGGTTTCCCTTGTCTTTCCTCTTCCCTTCTCGCCTGCAGAGAAAGAGATCTCCACTGCCACTCAGGCTCATACACCCCACCCTGTGACCTGTCCTAATGTCCAGGGGGACTATGTCCAGTTGTACTGGCAACCTCCAGACAGCAAGAGGCACAGTGACATGAGGAGAGTGTTTGAGTACAACCGTTGGAGGGGTTCCACGTCACTGACTGAGCACAGCAAGAAACTCAAGCTCGCCGGCCCACCGTACAACGCAGAGGCTGGGAGCTTCTCCTTTCTTCTCACCCCCGGGTTGAGAGACGGCGGCCTCTACATCTGTCACGTGATCCTCAATGACAACAGCATCTGCCAGAGCACTCGAATCAGCGTGATGAAAGGTACAGATCGGGGTCAGGAGGAGGAGAAAGACAAGCAGGAGGTGGAATAGGAGAAATAAACAAGAGGCAGGGACGGATTTATGACTCAGGTGGTGTCAGTAACCTTTCATTGTGCTGTATAACATGACATTATGTTGATGCTGTTATGCAAAGTAGCTGTGAAAGGGGTAAATAAACAGATGGATGTAAAATTAAAGGAAAAAAAGATCTAAAAAGGTTGTAGGTAGGTGCTAAGGTAAGGCTTTTCAGCTCAAGTGCGTGGATCAAATATTCTTCAAAAGGTTATTCCTCTATTTGGTGTTTGGATTATATAAATATATTATATTAGGTGTTCAGCTGGATTGGGATTTGGTGCAACAGCCATAACATGAGAATCAAAGCGTCATCGATTCATTCAGTGACCACTCATGCTCTGGTTTATTTATTTTCCTATAATCTATTTCATACCTGAAGTCTATCTAAAGCCAACCTTTGACATTTGTGAATATATGATTGGTTGTATCGCTCCAGGCACGGTGGATCTTGCAGATGCCATTGGGAGTTATTTTTTATAGGTTAGCGAGTGAACCTTTAAGAATGGAGCTGAAACCAGGAGGCAATTAGCTGAGCTGAGCATAAAAGCTGTAATTAGTTTGTATATGTTTGCTGCAGAAAACGTTGCAAATCAAAGTTTTCATAGTTGTTCAGATGGCACTGCAGGAAGTCAGAGGGAAAGCCACATAAAGAGAGAGAGATGTGATATTGATTGGGATGGCACACATTTTAAAGGCAGCCTCCTCTGAAAGGCATTCATAGTGGTGAAGTCAGAAAGTGAAAGACACAGTTGAGCCAAGAAAACGACAGAGAAGTTAGAAACCCTGGCCTCTGTCTCACCTCTGCACAGCAGGCTAATCACAAAATTGTCGGTTCCTCCACTGGTTGCCTGGCAACTTGACAGCAGTAGGAGAAATATTCCGATTTTTGTACTTAAAGTATTGAAACAAACATTTATTGAAATTAAAACCATGTTTCATTTAGAGTGAAAATCACTTTTTGGTGGAAAGCTGGAAACAGCTCATTGAAATCTGAAATTAGACACACTGCTTTTTTTTAAGATGTCAGAAGCCAAAAAAAAAAGATAGAAACCACTGGTTTGATCTTTAACATATTTTAAAGTGTGTCATATTATCCACAGCATAAATCTTCATGTTAAAAGTCACCAGTAACTAAAGCTGTCAAATAAATGTAGAGGACTGGAAAGTACCATATTTCTCTCTGAAATGTAGTGGAGTGGAAGTACAGATTTATAAAGTAGCCTGGCAAACAGTTAAGTACTTGAATAAATGTAGGCGACTTTGATCATTTCCACTACTGCAATCTCACTGTGACAACAAGACTCCGGGAGGTCGCTGTGCCCTCCTGTTACAGGACATAACTTCCCTTAAAACCACAAGTGCATCTCTGTTTGTGTCTGGATAAAACACGCGACACAGCACTAGCACACACATAGCACTACACATGACAGTAGCATCAACCTTCTTTAATCTAAGTGGTGTACAACAGTGACTCCCAACCGTACCTTCTATCAAATGAACTACTTCTTCTGTGAACAATATTCACAGTATCTTTTTGTATATTTTTACAATTTTGTTTTTACAATGGTTGAAGTATTTTTTCCATGCAATAATGTGTAAAGTGTTTAAGTTAGTTAGGTCAAGTTTGCTTTTGTACTACCATTGACCAAAGCTAAACATTGAGGCTAATGTTAGCTATTTCAACCATTTCAGCTGCCTATTAATTAGCCTACTTATAGTTAACACTGTTGCCATTACTTTAAAAAAAATATTTGTCATTTTTTCATTTACTTTTTAAGCATTAAGTCATTACTTAATGTTTTAGACTTATCATGCTACATAATGTATTTATTTATTTAAATGAGTTCAGCTCAACCACAATGTACCCCTGGAAACTGCAGAAGTACAAGTATCTCTGGTTGGGAACCACTGATGTACAAAATAGAGGCGAGATAAGTGGCAGTCATTGACACGGTCACTACACTCTCCTGTAGCAGCACAGGACTCATGTTTCTAGAAGCATTCGCCTTGCTGAAGCAAGATACCGAATTCTCACAGCTCTCAGTGCATTGTTCTCACAGATCATACACTGTTGAATAAGCGTGAAGAGAATTTCCCACAGCTATTGATAAAATGTCCCATTATTAAATGAATACATTTACAGCATTGCTCATGAAAAGGAACATTTGCTCGATTCATAAATTGAAAGAGAAAAAAAAACAGCGGAACACCTGTTGATTTTTATGAGCGTGCCTTGGGGAGGTATCACCCTTTTGCAGAATCACACAGAATACATTTACAACCCACACACACGAAAACTCGACACACACATACACATACAATGCTCTGTCATGGCGGCCTTGGAAGACTTTACTAATCACAGTCCCACTGGCATCCATCACAGCCGCCCAGACATGACCAGCCGATCCGTCACTGTCACTGTCACCCTGCTTCACACATCTGCATCCCTCATCCAAGCGCACATATACACACATCCGCCCACACACCAATCATGTGACGCATATATTTTTACCCCACCTCATTATAAGTATCATTATGTATGATTATACCTGCTGCCCTCCCACTAAGGCTGCATGTGGCCCACAGTGATCACACTAATCAAGGCTGAAATGTGCGTGTTTTTATGCGTGTGTGTGGGGGGGTCTGTGGAGCTTGATTACACCCAGATGGATCCTCATTTCAGTTTGATGAGACACTAAGCATCAGTCACAGTCAACCAATGCATTAGCTGCAAATCACTTTAATGAATATATATTATTTTGACCCCTCTCTGAATTGTTCTTTGTTTTTCATATCACTTTCCCTTTACCCCATTACTCTCTATCTGTCCTTGGCCTTTTCTATATTCACACACTACCCTTTAACTCACTTTCTCCTCCTGCCTTTCTCTTCTCTCTTCCCTCCTGCCTGTCTTTTTCACTTACTCATCCCTCCTTCGATTTCTTTTCATTTTTTTCATCCCTCTGTATAATTTTCCCTCCCTTGTCCTCCCACACTCCTCTCTCCCCTCCCCCTTCGCTGCTCTGCGTCACTTCCACAGTTAAAACCAGCCGTTCACCCTCAAAGCTGGTACTGGAGTGCTTGTACTCAGAGAGGTCCCAGGTCCAAAGTGTGTCTTGGAAACATCAGAATGAAAGTCGGAAGCTGCCGATGTCGAGCAACAACCCTGGCAGCATCATCACCGCTGTGCCCTTACCCATCACCTCTGACACAGCTGGGAACTACACCTGCATCCTGCAGCTGAAAAATGGGCAGACAGTCCGAGGTACGCAAGCTGTCACACTGCCCCACACAGCTGGGAAAGATGGTATGATATAACAAAAGCTGGTCTGTTTTCCTGATTTTCTTTATCAAAACTATACTATTTTACCCGCACAGGAGTCCTGGCAGACTTCCTGTCAACTCAGTGGAAATAATGAACCGTGAATGTGGAATATTCTCGGATATTTGCTCCGTGAAGCGTTCTGCAGTGCATTCAAGCCAACCTCAGGTCAATTCATCTGCCAGAAAGCCCACGGTTTACTGAGGAAAAGCTCCTGACAGATACCATGTGTTATGCTTCCAGTTAAAAGGTCACAGGTCAGGACTTCTGTGAGGTTGTGATTTTCAGAAAATATCTAGCAGATAATAACTCTATTCACGTGCCAATTTTCCATAAAAATCCACCACAGGATTTTTAATACTCTGCTCAGCCTCTTCAATAAAATATAAAACTTAAAGGGTATCGTCCAGCTGATACACGGATATAAGAATACAGAACCTTAGGACATCTCTGCCCACAAAAAAATAAATTATTCAGCTTATTGTATTGGTGGCTGTGGGGGAGCACAGGAGGATGTGACAGTTGAATGGATCTCTTTGCAGGGATGAGTTCACTCCCCGAACCCCAATACATCACTTGGGTTGAGAGGCCCAGAGCTCATCATGATGCACACTGATGGTATGGCTATAAGAGTAATGGAAATGGAGGAAAGAGGGAGATGGTGATAAAGACAGGGCGAGGAAAAGAGGCAGCAAGGTTTTGCCTGATTGGAGAGGTTGGATCAGGGGGGGAAAGTAGTCGCATTTGTCCAGTGTAAGATGAGGGATTCAGACTGAGCAGTGAGAAGTTCAACTAATGTGAGTGTTGGATGACCTACATTCACACTGCTGAAAAGTGACAGGTTGCAGAAACACTGCAATAGTGCAAGATAGCTCAAAAGTTCTTGGTTAATAATGAATAGTATGACAATAAGCAGTGACAGTTTAAGGATTATAAATAGTTGTTCTGGAGACAGCTGCAGTGGGATTTTTGCACAAAGTTGGCTCTAAGAACTGAAATAGCTTTTAAACCCACAAGAAATAACTGAATAACCAATACAACAAGTGATAGATGTATAATTTGTGGATATCTTATGTGCTCTAAGCTGAATCTGAAAGTATCGTACCGGTTGTAGAAGTACAAAAAATTCTGCATAATGGAATTCCTTTCAGCGGTGGCACAGTTCAGAGAATGCAAAATGGAAGCAATCATTGTTCTCTGCAGCACATAAAATACTTCAAATGTCAGGGATGTTCTGCAATCATTTGCTATCCTGAGTTGGCCCATCATTTGCAAACCATTCAAGCAGTTCTTTGGTCTGTCTTCTATCAGCCACCCTCCCCTACAATCGCACTGATATAATTCGCCCCCCTACCTCATTTGAGATGAAACAGGCGACGTAGGGAGGAAGTGCCAGTGGAAGAGGAAATGAAAAGGTGAGATAGAGGCAGATGAGAGAACAGGAGAGATGGACAGAAAGAGAAAAAGCTGAAATGTGGTCGTGAGAAAGTGGAAGCATTTATTCCTCACTTCATTGCACTCAATTACCATAATTCATGCGTTAAAACTGGCATGGAGAACAGTGCAGGTCAGTCTTGGGGTCAGCACTCAGCACAGTATTCCATTAGCAACCTCTACACATACTGGCCAATCAATTACACCTCGCACAGCACATAATGATTGATCATTCTGAAGCCGGCCAAAAGCTGTGACACGAGGACTAAGGTGAATCCCGCAGGTCAATCCTTTGACAAACAAAATTTTGATGAGTTGTCTGAGTGGTCTCTCCTTTTGCCAGCTTTCTGTCTATCAGATAACCTCACATACGGCACAGAGAGACGCTGTGTGAATGTTTAGAAATAGATGATGAGTCAGTAAAGAGTGTGTTTAGGTAGCTCTGTAGTGCTCTGTTTATTAGGCTCCTCTTTTGTAATCCAAAGATGTCTGCCACTATCTCATCTGTGCTCCTTGAAGAGTGAGCAGACAGCCACAGAGCACTTGTTCAGGTAGTTTAAATTACAGCAGTCTCTGTGGAAACGAGTACCTCCCTCCTGCTCCTCGTGTCGCCCTGTGGCTGTGTTTTGCAAGACTGATGTCATCCTCATTATGCAAACAAACCTGACAAGTTTGATAGCACGCGTGAGCTCTTCCAGTAGAATTTGACTGAGCGAGCAAATGGTTATGCTTATGTAATGTTTGTGTTAATCATGCCTACGCTTTCTAACCACCTGTTTTTATGATGCTGCATTGACAGGGTTTAGGCTGAAAGACTGATATTTACACTGCGTGTCAGTTTGCATGGAGGCAGTTTGTTGCTGGGATCAGATGTCAAGAGAGCTTGCATTGAAAAGCCCCTGTTGACTTTACCCGCAGCAGATACATAACTATATACATATTATGGTGATGAGATAGGGAAGGAATAGGATTTGCTTGAAGTCGAATCAAACCCCTCTGTATGAAGGTGGCATTTGCTGAGGTTTTGTGTAATAATCTAAAAGCATCTGGCCTCTTTGATACCGGCACTTTTCTTCCTCCCGTCCACGTTTCAAATTGACAGCGTTTACCGTCCAGACTGAGGGGTCCGTCTGATCGATGTCTACTCAGCTGTCATACAATCTATTCACTCTGTCTGACAGAGCCTGGATTTGCTCGCCTTCTTCCACTGCACCCATTGTCTGTGAGTGACAGCAGAATGATGCAAATGCATGTAACATGTTTAGGAAATCTCTACTGCAACAAGTCTTTGAATCCCTAGCTTTAAGTCTTCACATAAATAAAGGGTTGCCCCCCCCCTTTGACTTAAACAAACTGCAGCACAAACAGCAATAACTTCTCTTCATGTCATTCAGCCAAACACACGCTACAAGTTTTATATTAGCACTGTTCTTGGAAACATTCATGGCTTTTCTCTCCCTCTCTCTCTCTTTCTCTAACACTTTTTTCTTTCCTTTAGTCGAGAGTGTCATTGTGGCCACCCCCTCCCTGCTCCCTTCTCTCTCTGCTTTATTACTCCTGGTGCCCCTGGTTGCTGCGGCTGTCGGTGTGTTGCTATGGAGACAGAAACACATTTCTGATCGCGGTGAGTCTTCCGGCGCTTTCTTTTTTTTTTTGACAGCTTTCCGTGTTCCGTCCATCTTTGGCCCCTGTCGGCTGCCACTGAGTGATGTGGGCCGTGACATCCTCTGGGGTTGTTGTAATGAATCTGCCCCTTCCTCCCTCTGTGCATTTGTGTGTGTGTGTGTGTGTGTGACATTAGTAACTATCTCTCTGTACTCAGGTATTGAGCAGTCCCTGTCTGTCCACCCGACTGAAGCTGAGAACATCTATGAGAATCCTGAGGATATGAGACAGGTGATGAATTCAGACATTTTTTTCAAATAATCTCTGATGAGTCCCCCCCCCCTCATCCTCTCCTCTCCCACTCCTCCCCTCTGGTATTTAGCACTCTCTCTTTTCTCTGTTTGTCTCTCTCACCCTCCCCTACCCTTTCCCTCCTTATCTCTATTGTACACTTTTTCTTGCTTTTCTCCTCTGTTGGTGTTTTTCCCTCTGATTTCCACTATCCCTCCCTCTCTGTCACTTGTTGTTCATTAAACCTGTTTTCTCTGCTCTCCTCCCTTCCCAACAGACTCCTCCCCAGGGCTCAGAGTACATGGTGAGTTATTGTGTTGTCCCCCGAGTACTCACAAAGGCGTGGTGCATATGTGCGTTCCTGTGAGGACTTGTGACACGCACATCCACCAATGCATACAGACTCTCACTCTTCCTATTGCTTCCTCCCAAACCTGTCAGCAGATATGTCTTCCCTCACACTCGAAGTCCACTCCTCCAATCTGTCAGGCCTCTTTCAGATAAACCCGTTGCCTATCAACTGTCACCCTTACATTAGTGGTATTAAGAAATCAATCTCATTACACAGGGTACAGAGGGACATAAATCTGGCCTCAGTACTATGAGTCTCTCTCTTTATCCTCCTCCTCACTGTCCCACTCTTCCCCTGCCTCCCTTCCCCCTTTTCTCTTTTATGCCAGGATTTGAAGCCAAGAGGAGAGGATGATGTCTATAAGGAACTGGAGCGGTAAGCAAAAAGCCTTGCATCACCTGTGTGTGCTTTTGTATGGTGAACCGTATGTGTGTGTGTGTGTGTTTGCAATGTCACTCATCTGCCCCTCACATTCCTCTCACACTCACCAATCACGCTGGCCTGAACATCACTCTGACACTGTGGCATAATATCACGCCATGCGCTGACAGGCAGCGCTCCTTCGCCCGTGTGTTGTTATTGCGTGGGCTGTCTGTGTTTGTGTTTAAGGAAGAATAAAAGAGACTGGGGGACGAGAGATTTTTGTGTGAGTTTGTCTTTGTGCTCTGTTTTCAGATACTAACAGTGTCAGAGCTGATCACCTACCCACATCTCATCCTCATCCAGCTGTCACATCCGCTCAGTTCCCAGCTGCAGCAGAAGGCCTTTATAAACAAAAGTAACAACTGAATGTCAGAGTTGGGATTTGAAGAAAAACTTCAATGCTTCAGGGAAATGCAACTCAATTGTTTGAATGTTTTTTTGTATTCTAAGCTATTGCTCTTTAGAAGTACTTTATTGCTGATTTGCTTTGATTGCTGCACATAGAGCAAGAGGGGAAAGATTTTCACATAAGAATCTAAAATGTTTACTAAATGTGTGGAAGTTAAAACAACTACAAGGTACTTTCATTGTGTGTTGACTTTGGTGGTCCCTGAGGACAAAAACAGTTGTGATTCCATTAGCACCACCGCCTCCTATAGTAAAGATCTTGATCTTGAAATGCATGCATATGTTTTGGAAGTGAGTAAAAAAAAAAGGCACAACTTGTTGTTATTGCAGTTTTTCTTTTTTAAGCAGCTGTTTGCAGGATGCATAGCAATGTATCTGTTTGTGGCTGTGTAAGAAGGTGGTGAGGGACTTTTTAGGCACCAAAGTAAATTAATATATTTATGTAAAATGATGTTTTTCAAAATTTAAATATTACATACCTGTCTAACAGGTGAGAGGGCCAATTCAGGATCAGTTTTAAATCCTTTCAAATCCCAAAATTATTCCAGTACCAGTAAATAGTATCATTTAATTTCAATTATTTAAAGGAAAATCTCCTTCAGATAACCCCAAACGGGCTAACGTAGGCCGACTACTCATAGCTAACTTTTGCCTGGCAAAATGTAAACAGTTTTGTCTAATTTTGTGGGGACAGGCTTTTAGAATAACTACAGCGAAATAGCAGTAATATCATAGTAATATATTCATGCTGGTGGTCTTATTTGCTTATGTAGGTCATAAAGAGGCATATATATCAAATTGAAACAGTTTTATAGCCAGTTACAAACCTCCTTGCTTTCATATTTGATAGTTTGACATTGTACCAGCTGTCTTGTGCTTCTATGGATATCTGTCTTTTATTACATTTCTAAATAAACATGTCTGATTAAAGTTGCATTTCCCAGTATTTTTTCAACAAATTATTGAGCACTTACGCCTTTGAGACTTCTGGTCTGTGCGGGCTTCCGTAGTCCTCGTAGTGTAAGAATGGCCGGCTGGATGTGGCTCCGCTGTATTTTAGGGCCTCATTTGCAACGAATTCACCGTTCAACGGACCAATCCCGACCTGAAGGCAGGGCCGGGAGGAGGGTAGGTATATTTTTAATGTTTTTCATTTGTTTAAGGGCAGCCGACTTGCGAAAACCGATCCGTTTTTTAATATCTTAGCATTGGTGTAGCTCCGGAAGTGTCTGTGTTTGTTATTGAAACCTTGCTGTCACTGCACAGAGCAGCCGGGGTGACAGCTTGGAAATGAATGAAATAGCAGCTACGCGTCAATAACTTTGTCTTTTAATGTTCAATTGATTTCGACCTCACCGTCACAGTAACAGCCATAAACTGCTTTCCTCAATGACATTAACCTGGTTATGCTAACGCTAAGAGGGAAGCACGAGAGAGGAAACTTTAGCAAAACGTGACGAGAAAACAGAAAAGCATAACAGAAAACGAATAATAAGAATAATGATGTATGCTAACTTTAATGGAGCTACCGTAAAGAGGGAGTGTATCTGGTATATCTATCATCCTGACTCTTTTAAATGGCTACAATCAGTGCTACTAGCTAGCTAACGTTAGCTAACTCTCTGAAGGCAAACGTTAGCTCAACAACAGTTTCTCTCACAGCAGGGATGGACCTACCAGCCCAGGAGTCTGGAGAAACACACGGACAGCATCCTCGGTTGGGTCAGTATTGCTGTATTATCATACATTAAGGACGATAATTAATTCTGAGTAAGTTAATTAATTCTGAATAAGTTCTGTCAAGTATAATCTAACTTTCTCCCTCCAGGCTTCAGCACTGTGGTCTCTGTCCTACTACAGCTCTCCGCTCCTCCTCTGCTATCTGTACAGGAAAGGTATGCTGTTTGAGTTATGTTTGATGGGAAACACGGAGAGACTTCTTTCTTCTTTCAGTTGTGACCAGAGCTCAAAGTATTAGACATAATTGTTAGTTGCGAGTAACATCAAATATTGTTCTGGTTGCAGTGTCACCATTGTTAGAATTTGCTGCCTTTCTCTGTTTTATATTTTTTGAGAATTAAATGTTTTTGTTTTTCGGCTGAGGTTTTGACAAAAAAAGACATTTGGAGATGTCACGCAAAACAATTGTCCAATTCTCTGAAAATGAAAATATTTGTTGTGACATATAAAACTCTACACCAGGGGTGCCCAACCCTGGGACTCGAGGGCCACTATCCTGCATGTTTTAAATGTTTCCCTCTTCCAACACACCTGATTCAAATGATCAGCTCATCACCAAGCTGTGCAGAAGCCTGGTAACGATCCTGATCATTTGAATCAGGTGTGTTGGAAGAGGGAAACATCTAAAACATGCACCCCTGACCTAGTACATGCTTACATTTTGACCAAATTAAAGCATATGGTCAAAATGCCTGAGCAAGGTGCCTTCACATTTATTCAGTCCATTGTGCCTGATACGTATTGTTATTAAAGAAAAGCAAAAGTTAATTATCCAGATTATTATGATGACAATGATGTCATCTGAGTCCAACGCTCATATAAACAGTCCCAGCTTTGTGATAATAAACAAAGTCATTTTTCTCATGATCTAAATTGCATTTATACTTTTAAAATATGAGCTTTGCATGTTACAGTAAAATCTCTCAGAACATTTGGCAGTGACAAATGACAAAATGTGTAATTTTTTTGGATGAGATTTCTCCTTCCATTAAGAAAAAAAAAGGCCACTGGGGGGATGTTCTCTGTTCTCCTACAAGTGGAATTAATATGAAGTTAATCAACTGAATCATCCAGTAAGACTGTGCCGAAATAGAAATTAATGGCTTGAGGTTGTGTGCTCCTCCGTAGTGCATAATTGAGCTTCTGATATTGATTTATGCATATGGTTGTAGGGTAGTTGTCAGACTGTGAATCTTTGTATCGGTGCCTGTTAATGAGGCTCAGGTCTCGCTGTAGAAAGGGGAGCTATGTAGATGTCTGTGTCACTGTTGTATATTTTTAGGTTACATCTGCAGCAGTAAGCTGGTGCCAGTGAGTCAGTATGTGGGAACAGTGCTGGTGTGTCTTCTAGGAGTGGCCTGTCTTCGAGGTGAGGCAACATATATTAACTGACTGGCAGCCAATGACTAATTCAGTTAATTCATCTCTTAGATATCACAACATATGTTGTATATTTTGCATGCCAATAAGATTTAATTAACATTGAGACCGTTGCACAAGGTCAACACCCACAGTGCATACTAAACGCACCCTTGAGGCTTTGCAGCTGAATGTTTGTGCTAAATGTGTACTGTGCATTTATATTTATATATATCTCCCTGCCTTCCTTTCTGCCTTATCCCCCAGGGTGGGGGAGATGGAAAAACTCAGAGTATCTTCAGTTTATATCCATTCTCGAAGAAACAAAGAACAATCACACACCAGCAAACAAGGTGAGGTCATAACAATTACAAGTACTGCAGAATTAGCTGTTGGTGTCAGTATCATTTCAGAGGGAATAAGAGGACAAAATAATGATATATAATAATAATTACTTGTGTGCTTGTAAGTTTCTGAACTGAAGCGTCAGCACTCAAAGAACAACTTCTTTCTTTTTGCTTTCCATGTAGAAAAAACTAAGGTGCTATGACTTTGACTTCTCATACTGGCCTTCAGATTTTAGCTGGACAGAAGTCAGCAATCCGTAAGTTTTTCTTCTTTGATTCCTATTTGAAATGGCCATGGGTTTGCTGCAATTCTGTTCTCACCAGGGTCAGTTCATTATGAATACATTCAAAGACTTCCCTGCAAAGTCCATCTTGTAAATGCATTTGTTGAATGTCAAGTACTTTGTGGCTCATCTTTTCAATTGTAAGTGCCTGACTCTGTTTTTGACAGAAAACTGTCCAAGGCTGGAGTCTCTCTTTTAAAGCCAGAGCCCAGATTAAGAGGAGCAGCAGACAACGTGCTCAACTCTGTGCGCACTCTACCGTGCCACATCATCAGGTAAATGAAGTTTATGCAGCACCATCAGAAAATTAAGACTCTGCGTGACTGCAGAACAACACTGCAGGTGTATTACTAGTATCACAGGGAATAGATGCAATCTGTTTTAAAATAGGTTTGCATCTAATTGAGTCTGTGTTTTTCTCCAGTTTTCTTATTGCCCACTCATTTGGGAGGAGGATGCTGTACCCCGGCTCTGTAGGTTTACTGCAGAAAGCCATGAGGCCCATGCTACAGCAAGGCCAGGCTAGGTTAATAGAAGAGGTAAAAACAGCTACACACTCACTCTCTAATTGTTTATATCATTTTAAATGAATGCTGAGCATCATTCTCTGTTTCTATCGCTTCATTCTGTCACAGTTTGACGGACAAAGGAACAAGCTGGTAGCCTGCGATGGTAATGAGATTGACACAATGTTTGTGGATCGAAGGAGAGACGGGGGACGGAATGGCCAGACCCTGGTTAGTGTCTGCAGTGATTTGTTGTTTTTTTGCCTCGGGCATGTTCCGGGGTCCAACCAGGCTTGTGTCACACATCAGTCACATTAGGGGCAGTTGTTGAAGTGTATGAATTCTGCCACAGGTCATCTGCTGTGAGGGGAATGCAGGCTTCTACGAGGTGGGCTGCATGAACACTCCACTGGAGGGTGAGGAATCCACTACTGTCACAAGAGTCCAGATAAGAAGTTCAGAAATGTTTGTATTTGCGTTATATTGTCGTTAAATATTGTTGATTTGCACTGCAGGTGGCTACTCTGTCCTGGGCTGGAACCACCCGGGGTTTGGAGGCAGTACGGTAAGCTGCGTTTTCAGATTTGGTGCTACATGCTTAAACTAGCGTTCTCTTACAGGGTACGCCTGTGCTTCACATCGTCCTGCAAACAACACAATGGAATTCAGTGGCATGTTGAAAATCTGGTTTCAGTTTGACAGTGTTGTGCAAGAGGCTAAGAACACTCCCATGGCTGATAGCCTCACTGGAGTGGAATAAAACATTGTAAATCTGTGAACTCTTTGGAAGTGCATGGTTTTGTAGGTGGGCTGAGTGTCACTGTTATGTTTAATAATGCATGGTTATTGCTCTTTTACTTCTATCCTTCTGCCAGGGAGTGCCATTCCCCCAGAATGAAGCCAATGCCATGGATGTAGTAATCCAGTTTGCAATGCACAAACTGGGCTTCCAGCTCACCGACATTGTCGTCTATGCCTGGTCCATAGGAGGATTCACAGGTACACAAAGGGCGTTATTACACCAGCTCTTATTAATCTGCTTAAACATGCTCTGGCTTCCTTTCCCTCTTGGTGCACTTAATTTGGACAGGTGTAAACACAATAATTCCACTCTGTTGTGGAAAAAAACAACTGTACAAGACCCTTTGTGGAGCTCACGATGTTATTTACGTGAAATTAGCTGTTAAGCCCTTCATCCCTGGTTCTGCTTATCCCTACTCCTCATTTTGTCCCTCATCTCTCCTTTTCCTTTCTCAGCCAGTTGGGCAGTGATGTCATACCCAGAGATCCAATCATTAGTGTTGGACGCCTCCTTCGATGACCTCCTGCCTCTGGCCCTCAAAGTCATGCCAGACAGCTGGAGTGAGTAGCAGAGGTCAAAAGCCATATAGTCTATTAAATGTTTGCAGCAGCGAGCTTTGCTTTAGCAATATGTTTGTTTTCTCCCAGGACCGTTGGTACAACACACAGTGAGGCAGTACATGAACCTCAACAACGCTGAGCAGCTTCTCAAGTGAGTGGGACAGTCTGTTTATAGTGACTCTGATCATAAAAGTCAAAGTCTGCATCAGAGAACGTTACACAACATATTGGAGTGCAAATGTGAAACTAACCTTTTCTTGTTGTTGGCCTTGCCAACAGTGATGATTAACACAACTCCTACTCTTCCTCCAGATACCAGGGACCTGTGCTGTTGATCAGGAGAACCAGAGATGAGATCATCACCACGACGTGAGTTCTCACAATCCATCTTAAATGTCTCAGTGTTCAGCATAGCAGGTTTACTTTCCACTGGGTTTACACTTACACGGTGTTAGCAGGGAATTAATTAGGATTGTTGAATTGGGACAAACACTTTAATTATATTTTGATCTAAAGTCGGAACGTTTCTTTGCACTGTATGTGGACTGACAAAATTTAAATAAATTCAGCTAGTATAATACCATTTTAAGAATGCATTGTCTGATAGACTGGGAGGGTGAGAGACATTGATTGTTACAGTTAGTAAGTTAAGTGTGACCACTGTCCCTCTATAATACTAAGTTGTATATCACAGGGGTCCAGAGGACATCATGTCTAACAGAGGCAACGACCTCCTGCTCAAACTGCTACAATTCAGGTCTGTATTCTCATGGCTAGATGCGAACAATGCATTTGAAATTGCTGAGTGACACAAAGATATACAAGTGATGATGTCATTTTGCTGCCTAGGTATCCAAAAATAATGACAGATGAAGGGATAAGAGTTGTCAGACAATGGCTGGGATCTTCCAACCCCTTAGAAGAAGGTATGCAAGACTACTACTTCACTGTGCAGGACATTTGAAATTGCTTTTAAAGGTCCTATATTTGTGTTTATTTGTTATGAAGCAAGGTTTTGTGCTGTATAAATATAGTGAAAGTATAAAAATGCAAATTTTAACAGAAAAATGCACACAGCCTGCATTCACAAATGATGCCATTAAACGGGCTGCTAGGTCTTTTGTAAGGTTGTGGTGTCACATCTATAATGTATAGGTGGAAAATGCTGTTACAGTCATTCCCTTGCAGACTGGGCTTTTTCAGCAGAGGGGCTTAAAGAGAACCGTGCTAAAACAGAGCTTCAGACTGAGGGTAAATACAGGCATATTCTGACAGTATGAGGAAAAATAACCTGGAAATTAGCATAATCCCCTTTAAACTCTTTGTAAAGTTTCTTGTAAATTAGAATTTCACGTTATGTATTAAACCAAAGAAAAACTGTCTGCATTTAGGATTTGAGCGGTAAGTTGGTATTCTACCAGCAGCGTGTAATGCCGGCTCACTCTTCTTCTGCAGCGTCTGTGTACAGTGGCTATGAGGTGGACGATGACTGGTGTGTGTCTGTGCTGCAGTCGTATCAGGCAGACAGAGATGTTTTGTTTCCATGGAGTGTTGGTAAGCGTCCAGCGTTCCTTATTTACCATTCAAATAAACTGCACACAGTACTACTCTCATGTATGGTTAACCTCACAGTACTTTTGCCTCACACACTCTGTTGTGCATCTATGTTACCAGGTGAGGATATGACTCTGGAGGGAAGGCGTCAGCTGGCTCTTTTCTTGGTAAGGGAACACTCTTTTGTGATCCAGCACTCAATTTTAACACATGCAGTTGTTTCTTGTCTGGTTTAAAGGGCGGCCACCTGTTGTCTTTATCACACCGCTCCAAAGTCTAATTTCCTTTTCTCCAGTAATCCTCATTTTCCCGTTTAAAGTTGGCTTACCTTCCCCCTTTTCTCTTGCACTCAAAGAAAAGCACATCACAGCTATTCACAGACATCATTACCAGCGAGGAACACTATCCTGGTTGCCACGGTAACCAGCTCACCTGTGCTCTCAGGTTGACTGGTGTAATATATTTCACCACGCTCAGCTTATTGAAGTCATTTAACATCAAACAAGAGCAGTGCCATCAATTACAGCTAATGCTATGCTTCTCCTCCCTCGGTAATTCCGTCTGAATTAGGCTTTATTCACCTCCTGTGTAAATCCTTAAGAGATGGGAGAGATTTGTAAGGCACTGAGCCAGAGAGACTGAACCTAATGTAATCAAGTTGTGCACTTTTTGTTCATTGCCCTCCCACACCCCTCATTCTCCATTCCACCTCCATCCGCGCTGTCTTTTTTTCTCTCTCTCTCTCCCAGGCACGGAAGTACATGCGAAACTTTGAGACAACACACTGCACTCCTCTCCCCGCCTCCGAGTTCCACTCACCCTGGAGGCTGTGAGGAAAGATGGATGCACAAATGGATGAAAGGAAGCAAGCGGCAGAGGGTCCAGATGGCCTGTGGTCAAAAGAGCGTTCCTGGCATGGTGTGAATGTATTACTGTGATTTTTTCCAAGATGGATTCATTGTCAGGTATAGTGTTGCTGTGGTTGCATCTGGAAAGATCTTGTCTACTACTTACCACCCCACCCCTCGCCACAATCCTGTAAAATATGGTACATCTTTTCTTTTGATGTTAGTTTTTATTCATACTTTTCAGTGTTAGTCTCTTAAAAAAAAGAAACAAGCATTTTATCTGAATGCACAAGCCATCACTCACTCCTTCCATCTTTCCCTCTTTGGCTGTATTTGTAAAGAAGCAATTATAAAATAATCTTAATATTAGAGGAGTTTTAATCTTTAAAAATGCAGCCAATGTGTTGAAGCTTTTCAGGTTTATTTCTTTTCTGTGGACACTATCTGTACGAACAAAGCTGTATCCTAAAATGATGCTCTTACATGTTCTATTAAATATGCTGAATAAAATGTTTGACATAAGGGACTGGATTCATTTTCTCATTTCTTGATACAAGTGTTCAACAAATTGCACAGATATACAAGAGACTCAGATTAATAGATTGCCTCAGAACAATAAACAGCTAAAGACGTCGTCTGTCATAAGAGCTTTATTGAATTCCCTCCATACTACAAGAATCTTGGAAAATGAATATGAAAATTAATACACAGACATGAAAAATTTGGAGATAAATCCTGATTTACATATTGCTAAGCAGAAAGTCACATCATTTTCCTGAAGTTGTTCATGGCTTCTGTTACTTTTTCAAGCTCTGTTTGGCTCTGTCGTAGCTGTGGAAAGGAAAAAAGGAAGAAATAATTTACCTGAAATTCACGTCTTGCACCCTGAGAAACCCTCCGTCACCCCGAGTCAATCTCTTTTTCTCACCTTCTCAGCATCCTGCTCCTGCACCTTTGCTGGCACCTTCTCCTTGTAATCACTCTTTGCCATCTTCTCTCTCAGTTTCTCCATCTGTTTCTCCAAGTCACCTTTCTTTGCCATCAGCTTAGCCACTTCCTTCTCCACGTCTATGAGACCCTGGAGGAATCGAAGGTGAGGACAAGGACTTCGGTTATAAATTATGATTATTTCAGGGCACACAAGGTGCTTCAGAGGGAACACAAAACTCAAATTCAAGTGGAGGAGACCCAGTTTATAGTATTCCTAACATGATCACCAACTGGGAGAGATACACTCATGTTCTGACTATTCAGGTAGTCGTGTTACTTATCAAAACAAAACAAGTGAATTCAAATGATTTGCAAATGTAAAGGGACTGTTTGAAGTGGAGTTGTATGAGGTACTTATCCAGTCATGGTATTAACTTCAGTAGATGGCAGCCAGCTCGCCCCCAGTTTATGGAGGCTAAGCAATGTACTGCTGCAGCAAAAATGTGTTTTAGTAACCTAAATAAAAATCTATATCACTTTAAATTCTCTCTATATCTGGAATACTTTGTCATCAGACAGCCCTTTCCAACAGGGAACGTTGTATAAGGTCGTTATCTGTGTTTTCTTCAAAGCCACCGCACCAACAATCATTTTCCTCACAGAACACAGGAGTTCTTGGTCTACTGCTGCCTTGATCAGCTAGTTTATTTGTTTTTGTGTGACCTTGGTGAATCCAAACTAAACCTTAAAACACTCAAATCACATTATAACAAACAACCTAACCTACTGAGTCAGAGGTAAACCAGCCTGTGTTCTGCAGGGTAAAATTACTGTTTTTATCAAAGGGGTCTGGTGGCTTTGAAGAGAGCACAGAACAGCTCCAGTTCCCTGTTGGAAAGGGCTGTGTGATGGCGAGGTAAAAGCAGTGGGAATATTCTAAATATAGCGTACAAAGTGGTATTATTTATTTTAGGTGAAATACATTTTCATCCACAGCAGTATATTGCTTAGCTTTATGTTGGTATTCAACTGCCATCTACTGTAGGTAATACACTTCATACAACCCCACTAAAAAAATCCAAATGACCCCTTAAACTTTAAGAACACATACTGTACGGTGAGTATCATCATGTGTCAACACATTGTGTCTTAAGAAGCGAAAATGAAACCACAACTGATGTATTTAAACGTCAGTTCTTGGTGAGAGTGATGGGAGAAACCACACAAAGCCGAACAGATTACTCGCCCTCACCTTGAGCATGAGGTTGACAGTACATCTGTCAGAGGCGATAGCCACAGCACAGCCTCCTGGGACGGGCTCGTTGGCTGTCAGAGGGATGATGGCCTGAGAATAAGACAAGGTCTGAATCTGCAGACTGTACTTCTGCACCAGGGACACGGTCACAGAGTCTATGCACTGGAGGTAGCCTGGGAGGGAAATGGGAAAATTGAAGTTTGACAAGATACATTCAGGATTCAGGACAACGTGTGGTTCAAACAATGAATGTGAAGAGAAACAGATCATTGTTCATGCACAACCACATATTATAGACATTTGGGTGTACTTATTATTACTATTATATTGATTGACGGGGACGATTTCAGGTCCTTACATACTTACAACAAGAAGTAAAAAATCTCTAGATTGTCATTGCGATGTGTCAGCAGCATTAAATGTTGCTGGCCACGCTGGAGCCCATTTTAACTCTTCTATAAACTGTCCTGTAGTTTAATCAAGTACAATACTTCATATCTTATAATCTCATCTCATCTTCTACTTAAAATAAACATAAACATATTAAATGTAGAAGAAAATCTACAAAGTACTGAAAATACTGGAAAGTCCCTTTCTAATCGAGTTCTAAACCGATTTAGTTTGTGTTTTTGACTTACAGTCAGCTCTGGTCTTGGTCAGGTTGTAGTCGGCCCTCAGTGACCGGATTGTCTTGATCACAGTCATCACGAACTCCATGTCACGGTCGACCTCCTCGCTGTGCCAGCAGAACTACAAGTCACAGAATAACGTGTCGATAAGACGGGACGAAGACCGAACGGGAGAACATGACTAACATTTAAAATACATTACCTGAAGTAAAATATTTACTTTTTACTTTACTTTTAAAGAAATGTTCTTCAGTGCTGACCTGGATTGCAAAATGTCTGTTTGCTCGGGCTTTTTATCATAATAAGGAGACATAATGCATTAATTATCCAAATACAATATGAAATGCTCAAACAAGCTACATCCCACATAGTAACAGCTTTCTAGCATAAATTAGCAAAAGTTGTTCATAGGTTATAAACTGGACTTTGCTTTAGGCTGCTGACTGTGCAGCAGCGTGGGCTGCACATGTGATTAGAGAATGCACTGTGCATGCAGAGGGTCCTACTTTAACTGTGTTACAACTTATTGGGATGCAGGCAAATAACCTGCACATGTGATGGGAGAGTGCACTGCTGAATGCACAGTTACAATTTAATTCATTAGTGTTGGCCAAAACAGGCTATAAGTCAGAGTATTATTCCAATGAATGAGGGAAAGAATATACACTCACCGGCCACTTTATTAGGTACACCTGTTCAACTGCTTAACACATATCTAATCAGCCAATCACATGGCAGCAACTCAGTGCATTTAGACATGTAGGCATGGTGAAGACGACCTGCTGAAGCTGAAACCGAGCATCAGAACGAGGAAGAAATGTGACTTTAAAACGGCTGTTTCAGAAACTGGTATTCTGCCACACAACCATCTCTGGGGTTTACAGAGAATGGTCCGAAAAAAGAGATAATATCCAGTGAGCGACAGTTCTCTGGTCCAAAATGCCTTGTTGACGCCAGAGGTCAGAGGAGAACGACCAGACTGGTTTGAGTTGATAGAAATGCGACAGTAACTCAAATAACCAAAGTATGCAGAATACCATCTCTGCTCCAGCAGCAGAAGAACACACCGCCAATTTATGAGCTTCACACTTCACCTCATAAAGTGGCCGATGATTGTATATATATAAATGTATATATTTTTCTTTTTCATTGTGCTAAAATTCCAGTATTACAAAGTTTAACTTCCCCCTGAACATTTGCAACTGCAAACAGCCGTCATCCCCCCTTTCCTTCACTCACCTCCTCCGTGTCAGGGTAAGATGTGACACAGATGCTGAGGGGATCACTCTGAGGTCGCCGTCTTGGTAGCCTCTGGTAGAGCTCCTCAGTGACGAATGGCATTATGGGAGACAGAAGGCGCAAACCAACGTCTAAACAGGTGTAAAGTGTCTGTCTGCACACCAGGGCCTGTCTCTGGCTGGAGCTGTCCTCCTCTGCTTTGCTGAACACTGGTTTTACGCTTTCCTGGAGGACGAGAGGAGTGGGAGGGAGCTGATGAGGTACACGGTCTTCTAGAGAACATTAGCTTTTTACATGATCTAAAATATTGTATTTAAGATGAATGGATCTGAGCTGCTCCGTGCTCTCAGAGTGTCTTACCAGGTAGACATCGCAGAGCTCGTACAGCCAGAAGTTGTAGATGGCGGTGGTGATGGTTGGGAAGTCGTAGGCCTTGAAGGCAGCGTCGCAGAGACCAACAGCAGCACTCAGTCTTGACAGAATCCACCTGTCTGATACACTCTCCTCTCCGCACAGCTGAGGGGAATGAAAGAAGTGTAAAAGAGTCAGAGATTCAGTTAACATGGCTCCTGTCCCGGGTCCCTCCCAAATGTCAGCGTGGGTGTTTACGAATACAAAGCAGAGCAGCATAGGGGCGAACGAAACCCCAAGACAAATAATGGTAACAAAAAACAGTTTAAATACGAATTTATTTGGTCAAAAATGTCATCTGATGAATACAAATAAGTGTGCAGCAGTGCTTGTTTCTGTTCTGCGTCCTTCATCCGTTCCCCTGGTCTCACCTGGGCTTTCTCTGATGGTACAAAGTTGTCTCCCAGCGTCTTCATGGCAAACTTCACAGCGTTCCACAGTTTGTTGCAGAAGTGACGGTAACCCAGAATACGGTTGACATCCAGGTTGATGTCCCTACCTGAGAGGCGCCCACACACACACACACAAAGGATCATTTCAGTGCATTAAAATAGATGAATTTTCTAACCGACCTTGTACTGAATGATTGTAATGGGGTTGTTTTTCAGTGTTTTGATATATTTTGTTTAGTCAAGGTTGAGATCCAGGCTGTGGGCCAACGGAGGCACAAGGGAGAAAGCAAGAAAAACAACAAAATAAGTTCACCTTGGCTAGTGTAAGCGCACAGGGCGAACCGGAGAGCATCTGTGCCACACTCTGGGATGCCATTCGGGTAGTCCGACTTCTGGCCCTGCTTTGCTTTCTCCACCTCCACTGGATCCAAGTTGCTGTCCGTCAGTAGTGCATGAAGGCCCTGGAGAATACAGGGATGGACAACAAGGAGGGATGTCACCACTGAAAAACAAAATGTGCTCAACTTTTCTTCTCGAGGATGAGAACCCGATTTTAGCTGCGTAATGTTTTAATAGGCAAGAAAGGAGCTTTAAAGGATATAATTATTAGGGGTGAAGCGTAGTTTACTACAAGTCCTTCAGTGCCCTCTAGAGGACAGGTCGGCTTCATCTGACTGAGCAGTTTCCGCCCAGCTGGTGAAGAGATTGATGGCCTCAATAAAAGCTTGTTGGAAGCAGAAAAGGGTGCTTAATAAAGCTTACATAAGAATATGTGCCTCAGGGGAGCAATGAGAGTGTGGTGACCATGTAAAAGACGACGGAAACGGGAGCGAGGAGAGACGATACGTATGCACGTATCTGAACATGCATCAAGGCGTGATTAGGCTTTACCTCAAGGGAGATCCCTGTAATGACGTCCAGAGGGTCAATGACGTTTCCCAGAGATTTGCTCATTTTCCTTCCGTGGGCGTCCCGCACCACTGCGTGCAGATAAACCTGGAGGAAGGCATTATCATCACTTAGTCATGTCCTGCTAATAGCTCTTACATCGCATCCTGTTGTGTTATGTTCTCACCTCTTTGAAGGGCAGCTTGCCGGTCAGTTTGAGGCCCATCATCACCATACGAGCAACCCAGAAGAACAGGATGTCGTGGCCCGTTTCCAGCAGGGTGCCGGGGTAGAACACGTTCAGGTCCTGGGTCTAAAGGAGGGCCGCATAAGGTAACGTTAGTGAAGGAAACACATTACTAAACACTTTTTATAACAAATGCTTTTTACAGAAAATTTGAGAGGTACAGTGACATGAGTGTGAGGCAGTTTAAAATATTAATTAGCAGAGCCTGACTGATATAGGATTTTTGATACCGCTGCAATATTTATTTTATAGGGGAAAATGAATCAATAACCGGTACGGTGGTAGTATCTTTTTTATCTGAATTGAACATTTCAGCTTTTTTATGTACATTGTGAACAGATTTTTCAGCACTCTGCAAAAGTATGAAACATTAACTTCACTAAATAATATTTGTCATTGTTATTCATTACACAAACAATGCATTACATTGTCAGCTAATTCTATAAATCATAACTGAGAAAATAAAGAATAAATAGGCATAAAATCAATAAATAAAGAAACATCATTACTGTTCCGTGACAGTCAATTGCCAACTATTAAAAATTTAAAAATGAATAGCTGGCACCCTTTCTACATCACACTAAGCAACATTTTCAGCATTATATATTGTGTAAAAAAAAGTTTTCATAATGGCACATATCAGACAGCTTATACACCGATACCGATATGCCTTTGATAAGAAAATATCTGCCGATAATATCTGTCAGCCGATATATCTGTCGGCTCTGTTAATTAGAAATACACCAATAGATCGACCAGCAGTCAAGTTCGGACAGTTGTTAGCTGATCTTCCATGACGTTTTCACAACCGATACATTTCATATATATGACTTTATTTTGCAAATTGTGTCAATTATAGTTTTTATATAGGAAATAAAATTTAAAAAAAAACAGGTCAGACTTGCAAAAAAATTGATCAGAAATCGAAATTGTCAGAGAAAGTTGCAATCAGTGCAGCTCTGATATAAATAAAATAAAAGTGCACTCAGAGTTTGTGTGGCAGTATTTCCAGCTTCTAAACTTTCCTTAATTACATATTTTGCTGTTTCAAAGAGGTGTTCCTACAGCAGAGGATATCTTTACTACCTACTACAAAAGTGCCTTTTGTGTCAGTAGAGAGGTGGTTGACCTCAGTCTTTTACCTCATTAGGCCAGCCGAAGATGGAGAAGGGGAAAATACCAGACGAGAACCAAGTGTCCAGAACATCCTCGTCTGAAAGAAAAGAACAAAAGTAATCTCATCCGTCTGTTGAATTAATTACATCAGGGGAAAGTGTGTAGTAGCAAAACATGAACTGATTAGATAACTTTTACAATAATTGTGCTAATGAGACGGCTAAATTAAAAGTGTTCAGTCTCACCCTGTCTCAGGGTGATTTTGTCCACTGACACATTGAAGCGTTTTGCTGCTTTCTCTCTGGCTTCCTCCTCTGATCTCCCACTGATCCAGTAATGACCGTCCATGTCCTGAAAAGAAAAAAACAACCAACATAAAAAAGCAGACAGAGACATGTGAAATAACAAAAGAAATAGCTTTTATCTGTCATCTGAAAGCCCCCAGACCTTGATAATGACAGACATCATCTTACCTCTCCTGGTTTCACAGAGGGATCGCTGACAGTGATGAAGTAAGCAGGAATACGGTGACCCCACCACAGCTGCCGAGAGATGCACCAGTCCCTGAGAGGGAGATGGACGGATGAAACCTGAAACATCACTCACTGCACGCTTGATTGTGCAAAATAATCTGTTCATCTCTAGAGCCGCAACAACTACCTGGTTAATTAAAGAGGTGATTGACAGGAAATGTTTTAGCAACTACTTTGATCATCAGTTACCAGCTCGTGACAGGTTTTGTTTTCATCTGGTGAGTCTGTGTGTGTGTG
>CAFUXE010000163.1:459118-479747 GCA_903364295.1 Serranus cabrilla | reverse complement strand
TTGGGATTATGTAAAATATTGGGCAGTGGTAGATTAATGTATTTTACTTAAGTAAAAGTAGCAATAGCGTAGTGTCTAAATACTCTATTAGTGAAAGCCCAAAGGTATTAGATTAAAAGTAAATGAAGACTATATAATATTTTATTGTTGAATTATAATTGTTGCACTACTGTCATTATACTACTGTTTATATTGAAGAGAACAATAAAGTTTTGTATTTATCCACAATAATAGGCCTGCATCACAGTTTATTCCAGACATGCACCTTAGGTTAATTGGTTAATCTAAAATCACCCGGAGGTGTGAATGAGAGTATGACTGTCTGTTCGTCATGCAATGTTGTGTTGGCCAAGATGGTACTAATCTATAACAATACATAATTTATAAACTTCAATACAGGGTTACAATATTAAATACATATAAATACATAGATGTCAAATTAAATAGAACTTCTCAAGTGCCTCTCATTTTATTGTTGGAAAGTTTTGATTTCATAAATATGAATATATTCTATTATTTTGTGTTTCCATGAGCATTGACATAAATGTTGTTCCTTCTTGTTTTGAAGGTGAAAATATTTTACATGTCATATACACAGAGAAACAGAACGATATGCCAGCATTCTCTTTTATTAAAATGTACAGGTAAGCAAACATTCATCATAACAATTATCATACAAGAGTTGTTTTGAATAGTTACATCCAAAAGCCTTGTGCACAGTGTTTTTCTGGATCACAGTTGGGTCACTTATCCCAGCAGCAGATTATTTGGACAGCCAGCCACAGTGAAGTGTACGACCTGGAGCCTCTTCCATAAAGTAAGTTTACCAAATTAACCAGTCTTATTTTAATTAGTCTGACTCATGTTTAGTTGACGTGGTCCCATAAAGCAGCTTAGCTTAAACTATGCTTTATATTGCTTTATGAAACTGGATAAACTGAAAATGAGTGAGACTAAGTGAAATAAGCCTGGTTTGTTTGGTGAACTCACTTTATGGAACAGGCCCCTGCGATATAAGAAATTTATAATTCTTTAAAATTGAAGCTGAGATTGGCTGAAGGCCCCGTAACCTTAGTTAGGATAAGCAGTTACTGATGATAAATGAATAGAATTGATTCAAAAACATTTGGCTCTCCTTCTATAACAACTAAAGCACATTAAATTACATCAAACAGAAATAAATTCACCCGTTTACACACTCTTATGTGCCAAAGAAATTTACAACCCAAAACTGGAAAAAAAAAAACATCCAAAAAAGTTTGTTGGTAATGGCTCCTTGAGGATTTTTCACTCTGATTCCTCCCCAAAAGCCCCTCTCAGTGCACCAATGAACACATTCACCGTCCCCCTTATAAAGCCGCATCCCGTCCAGAACACCTTACCCACCCCATTTCCACTTCTCCACACCAGCCTCCCCAAACCTCCACCTACAGCTTTCACCTGACCCCCCATCTCCGACACCACTGATCCTACATAACCCTCGCTGTTCTCCCACAGCCGCCCTCCAAAGAACTTGGTCACCCACCAAGCATTATCCAGCGCATCCCCAAATATCCCCACTGTGTCTCCAGCCAGGGTCCCCACTCCAGTGACTCCAGTGTGGCAGCTGTCCAGCAGGGCTCCCAGCATGGAGGAGGAACAGTAATACACGCTGCAGAAGCAGCCTTCCCCAATACCCAGGAGTGTTTCTCCAGCTGAGCGCACCCAGGAGAAGAGGTCAGAGGTCAAGAGGTGGAGCAGGGAGTAGGTTTCTCCAGGCAGGGCAGACAGAACCCCGAGGTCCTCCTGAAGAACGTATGTCACCTGAGTCAAGACAGAACAAAAATGACATTTTAAAATGAGATAAAAAATGAGTTAATTATTAAATGTCAGCATGACCTGAGGGCATGCAGTGAGTTAACACCTGCTGCCAACCACACCTCATTCCAGTCTCTGCGAGGAGCAAACTGGAAAGAGGAGATTTATTAAACCTCCCGAAACTGAACATGTTAAAGCACAGTTTTACATTTGCATTATTCATGAAATCTTTAAGTATCCATCTTCAATCTTAAAAAGACTCAAAGGGAGAAACAAGAAATTACTAGTAATGTTTGTGCTGTTACGCCCGATGTCCCAAGGAGGTTAGGAATTCAGTTTGGTTGGTTTATCAGTCAATATACTGGAAAATATATTGGTCGTGATTTTTATGAAACTTGTTGGAAGGGTATTGCATGGGCCAAGGAAGAACCCATTACATTTCGCAGTGGATCCGGAGCACAGGGGCTGATACAGAAATTATTGATCACTCTCAGTAACACTGTGAGATAGGGCATTGGCCTTCACAGAGGTCTGTGCTCTACCAGAATCCTTCTTGCCTTTTGCAAACTTGCAAAGTTGTATCAGAAAGCCTTTGTTATAAACTGAGGTGTGGCAGGCTCTACACAGTAGCATCATGAGAGTTTAGGATGCATCCATTTCAAGCATTCTCTTGTGAGCCTTGCATAAGTGTATTCAGCCGTTTAAATTGAAAAAAATAAATCTATATCTAAAAGGTTCAATAGCTTGTATCACCTGTCCAGGTAACTGTGTGACAGTGGAGAACACAGGCCGCAGTGGAGCTTTCAGGATGGACATGGCGGTGGACAGGATGTAGACCAGAGTGCTGCTGGAATTTGTGTCTTTTTCTTTTTCCTGTTCCTGCACAGTTTCATCGTCAGTTGAGGACTCAGCAGACTCTGATCTGACGGCTCTTGATTGCGTCACATCACTCTGCTGTTCACTGCTGCTCTCCGAAGCATCCAAAGCATCCGCAGCGTCCTCTCTAATGTCAGCATCACCAGCCGACGTCTGTCCGGCGACCCATTGACTTTCCTCTGTGACTTCATTTGAATCTTGGCTGGTGGCATCTGAACCCACCTTCTCTCCTGCAGCAGCACCTGGATCAGCTTCCTCTCCTTTAGAGGCCTCTGATCCAGCCTCCTCTTCTTCAGATGCCTCTGAACCAACATCTCCTCCTTCAGTGCCTCCTGTAGCAGCCTCCTCTCCCTCCGTGACTCGACCACCAGTGTCTGAATCTGTGTTTTCCTCACTCAGATCTGCATCTTCTATATTTCCAGCGAGCCTCTTACTGTCAAGACCCACTCGGATATCAACAGCCTGCCCATCTGCTCCTCCACAGCCTTCTGAGAACAGCTCTCCCACTCCGAGCACCTCCTCCAGCTCCTCCAAACTCACTTGCCTCTCCCCTTCCTCTGCCTCTCTGATTAACCCCAAACTGAAGCCGTTCTTCCCCTCCGGGGCGGCGCAGCAGACTGCCGTCCACAGCGGCCTCGTCTGACACTCCTCGTCTCCATCCTCAGCAGCCCTGAGACCTCCTGCCCCGGTCAGGATGTAGACATCTCCCCCTAAAGAGCTGCACTGGGGAATGATGCTCGACTGGACCAGTGTTGTGACTGTTGAGTCCCAGTGTTGAAGCGGGGAGTCTGTGGGCGAGACAGGAGACGGATCCCGGCCTCCTTTGAGAAGAGCTGGCACTGCTACTTCAATGTCTTCTTCTTCTTCTTCTTCTGCCTGGGAGATACAAATATAAACAGAAATAAGTGTAAGGGCATTAAAATCTATTTGTGTACTACTTAAAACCCACTGGATTACATTACAAGTGCTCTGTATTGTCAAATATGAATTATTATATTTAAGTTAATCAATCACTTTCAAATGTTACGTTCTTATTCAATTATGTACATTGAAATAACTTTCTATAACATTTAACATTTAAAACTGTCATTCTATCCCAGCAGTCTCTGTGTGAGGAATTGAAAGCTTGACAAAGGTCATTTCTTGAACAAAAATCCAGCTTTTTGGGTAGTTTGCAGGCCATTTACTAATGCTCTTACATGTTTTAACTTTCTGTATATTCTCCTCATCATTTTCACACTGTTTACAATGTTTAGTACAATGGTGGAATACATTTTCAAATCTTAACTTAAGTAAAAGTACCGATGCAACAACCAAAATAGTCCTGAATTCAAAGTATATCAGTTTTTCAGTATAGGGTTATTATACAGTAAATAAAAAATAAATATTGGTATGCCAAATTAGTCTTTATATTGGTTTATTGTGCATTTGTCTCTTTTATGTCCCCCAAAATAAACTCATAACTATATATTTCAGATAATGTAGTAAAGTAAAAAGTACAATACTTTCATTTAAAATTGATTTAAATATATGTATAAAGTAACAGAATAGAAATATTACTAGAAAAGTACCTCAAAACAGCACTCAAGTGCAGATGTAGTGATTTATATCTAACATGCTGCAACACCAATCTGTGCTTTCTGTATCTAATTCTTCAAATCCATCTTTCAAAATAAACAGTTTTACTTTAAACAGCATGATAGATGTGTCCTTACCCCCAGCTCTCCCCCCTCCTCTCTCTCTGTCCAGTCATGGCTGAGATGGAAGGCCGAGTAGACAGCTGTGTCACAGGTCGGTTTGGACAGAGTGGCAAACGCCTGTCCCCCGGGCAGTCTGTGGCAGAGCGAGCGCAGCAGCGGCCCTGCGGAGGCTCCCTGAGGAGGCGTCTGTCTGTAGAAGCAGTGGCCGCAGAGGCTGAAGCCCGACTCTGAGTTGTCCTCAGCTGCATGAGACAGGCCTGGGCCCAGCAGCGCCAGCAGCCAGACAGCCGCAGCAGCTGCACTGACAGCAGCAGGACACAGCATGGTGGTGGTGAGCTCAGCAAATCCCCCTCTCTCTCTCTCTCACACACACTCCCACAGAGCGAGAGGGAGAGGCTTATAAATTATCCAGTAGTTTCCGTGTATAGATGGAAAAGATAAGGTGGCCGCTGATGGCTTGTTTTTCTCACTTGCTCCTTGATCTCTCCTCCAGTTTGTCTCCAACCATGTCTGTCTTCTTTTAAAGTCAGCTGTACTCTGAGTGAAGCTGTGTTGCAGGCACAATCTTGCTTACTCCTTCATTTCCCTTTCACTGACAACCTCGCCCCCTCTGTCAGTTCCACCCTCTCTGACTCTCCCTCTGGCTGTACCTCCACTTCACCCCTCCCTCCTAAACGCTCTATGGTTACACCTTTAACTCCCATTGCTGCTAGGTACACAAGGCAAGCACACACCCAGCAAAAGCTGTCAATTACCTGTAAGTCTGCATTCCGAAACAATGGTCGAGGTACAAGCTTCGTCCCTTGAATGACACACTCTCGCCGTGCATTATTCTCGCTTCAGCACATTCTTCAAAGTGCTGGTTCTGTTTCAAGTTAGCTGCTTTGAAATACTTCCATATCAAGCAGCACAAACCAGGCATAATGTGAGCTCTAAAATTAACACTGTCAGTGCATGAAATCCTCATTAAAGCTTAATCCTGACAGTGTCAGCGTCATGGGTCATGTCTCCCCCAGTGTGGCGACTCCTGGACTTCCCAGACTAAACATACCCCCCTTCCACGCTTTGCAGATTGCAGCTCCTTAATGTTGGAAACATGCCTGTTGGGACATGCTGTTGGCACTGACGCTGACTCTGCAAAATAATTATGTTGCAAAACATCAATTTGCATGTAATCCAATAACCCTGTGCACGAGTAAGGGAGCACAGGAAATATCTAGCTCTCTTTCTGACATCAGGAAGAGGTGGAGTCCAGCCAGACGGCCTTCATGGTGCTTAAGAGCTATGGCAGACATGAACCAAATGTACCCCTGGGCCTTTACAAAGAGCATCAGGATTCCTTTGTGGAGAGGTCAAACAAGCAAGAAAAACATGTGCAACATCAACAGGAACTACACCAGCTTTCCTTAACAATAGCTTTTGTGTAGTAAATGCTGTGAGTAAACATGCAGCGCATTTTCTCACAGCCTGTGTGTGGCATACCTCCGAACTGACTGCAGCTCTGGAATGAGAGTTTTAGGGTGTGATGCTTTGGGTGGGGCATCAAGTTATACTATACAGCACGTACAGCTAAACTGGGGCAATGAACATATGCTTTGGTTTTATCCAAAATGAAATATTTTGTGGCAGTCACGATTTAAACCCTTTTAATATGTTTTAATATTTTTTGAAAAGAAAGTTTTCTCCAACCTTTAACCTACAGATTAAAGACCTTATACATCATTTGATACATATATACAGGCTCTGCAAAAAATGTTTTCTTGAACCCACAAAGGAAAAAATAGTGAAAGGATATTGTAGTTTTGTACTATTGGCCCTACTTTGCTCATTTGTTGCCATTTTTACATTTTATTTTTCATACTGAATTTCCTTTATTTTCATCATTTCTTTTTTTTATTTATATATTTTTTTCTCTCGCTGTTTTTGTCACATTTAATTTATTTATATGTATGTGTAAGTTTCAATAAAAACGGGATTCAGTACAACAATACTCTGTGATAACCTGTGATAATCCTCAAGGAGCCATTAACAACAAACTTTTTGGGATGTTTTTTTTTCCCAGTTTTGGGTTGTAATAATCTGTGAATGAAACATGACACACCATTTAACTTTAAACAAAATCTTTTAGTCGTCTGAAATTATTTTACATTTTACTCTCTGAAACAGTTGATAGGTGCAAAAAAAATACATCTCAATTAACATGAAGTAGCTTTGATTTTTGAGAATTTGTTTAAAAAAACAAAAAAAGGAAACATTAACATCAGTATAAATGAACAGAACAAGTAACATGTGAAATATCTACATTATACTAAAAACACTTCGATGGACTGCAGTATTTTTTCAATACCAAGTCTAAGATTGTGTTGAGACAATGCAAAACAAATAATACAACCTCTCTCATTCTCTGCAGGACACACCTAGTTGTAGTCACAGTTCGCGGATCGCTCGACTGTTTAAACAAACAACAACATAAGAAATCAGCAGGCAGCTCGAAACTGTTTAACAAGTAAAGTATCCAATCACCCCAGTGGCAGCGGATCTTTCTGAAAAGCTTACAAACTGTTATTCTGTCACATAATATTGGAAATATTTGGAGATATTTTGTCAGTGATACTGCACTTAAGCAAAAGTCCACAGGGGGGAGCTTGGCCCTCATTTTTATTTTGAAAATGTCAAATGTAATAATGTGTAAATGTGTGACTACAGAGAATACATTCAGTCACATTCTGTCTCTCGCTCTCAGACAAACACACACACACACACACACAGATGTACAAACCCTCCATCCGTTCCTTATAAATACCTCTAAAACACACACTCAGGCTCACTCATTAGGGATGTCAATGACCAGCTCAGCCTCGTCTCCCTCCCCTCTGTCTTCGTCTCCTCTGTCGCTGTCTGCGTCGCTGTCTCCCTCCTCCTCAGCTGCATCTCCACTCAGCATCTGCCGGGGGACCCAACTGAAGGGGCCGCTGGCTGCAGGAGGGGCCGCAGGGGCTGATGGGTAATTAGCTGCCATGGGGGCAACAACCTGAGAGGAATTTAAAATAAAGCCACGGTGTCAGGGATGACAAAGGGATGGAGACAAGATGAAGGAATGAGGGGTGTGAATGGATGACTGCATCGCAGATGTACAGAGTGAATCAGGACACAACATGCAGCATGTACATGAACTTACAGACCAGAAGGGCTTTTCAGCTTAGTGCCAAACTTTTCTACAACATCCTGTCATTGAATTGTCATTATTACAGGTTATACGTACGTATTATTAATATTATATAGTATACTATAGTTAACAGTTCAAAACCTGTCTTCAATAATGTGCCACAAAGTAAAAATTCAACAAAACTTCACTCACAAAAACCTAGTTTGTAATTTGTAAACATAATATTAATTATTCATATTGCATTACCTTGAACTAAGGCCTCTATAAACTGCAATTTATCAAGAAATTACTCTATTTTCAGATTATTTCTTCATCATGGAGGCATGCAAGAAAAACAGTTTTCTTCAAGAATTCAAGGTAACACAGGGTGAATAATTAATATAAAAACAGTTATTCTGCAGGTGAAGTATTCTTTTAACCAATTTCAGAGATTTTGAACAGATAAAAGCAGGTACTTCTTACTTCCTTGTTCTTATGCATACATATTGTGACAAAAATACAATCTACTGGAAATACAATCTACTGTGCCATCTAATAAAAATGGACATCCAAATACAGGATGTGAGAAGTAATCAGTTTATCTAAATAGTTATTTTTATCTTTGAAAACCTTATAATCCCTCTTTTCCTCTCTCACCTTCCCCGAAGTCTCTCTCTTGTTTTTAGGCGTCTTTGTTTTTCTCTCTTTCTTCATTCGTTCAGCTGGGGGAGCCAAATACTCTGGTGGGAAGGGCATCTGCCCAACACACACGCAGGCCCCAAATTGCCAAATGAACACAGGAACACACATGCACACGGGCAATATACAAGACAGACACACACACACAAAAACATACACAGAAGAATGAACAATGCAAGGACAGTGAGGCCATCATAAGCACCAAACACACAAAAAACAATGACGAGATAAAACAGACTTATGAATAAAATGACAAAAGAATCAAATTATATCAACAATGCCAAATCAAAACAGGGATTAAGTTTGCTGATGAGGAGATGACAGAGGCAGATACTGTTGCTGGTGGCATTGAGGTATAAAAAAAGGGAGGTAGAAACTCACGGTGTTGAGATACGGTCCTGAGCCCGATGACTGTAAGGGACGGGACAGCAGGGCGAGATGAGGGGAGGAGGATGAGGGAAGACACGCACCAGGACTACTTCTTCGTCTGAAAAGAGTAAATTAAGGGAAAATCAGTGTGGCAGCAAGAGCATGAAATGTTTTGTCAGTTATTGGCGAATCCTTCTCTTGTAAAAACTTAGAAATCTGGGAAAAGTCAGCTCTAGTGAGGGAAAAAATGCAGAAATATAGTATGAAAAAATGCCCTGAGTCAGTGGGTTTCATTCCTTTATTTTATGCTAAACTGCCCAACTTACTTCTTTGCTCCATCTCGTTCTCTTTCCCTCTCCCTGGGGCCTTCTCCTTCACTGTTTTCTGAAGAAACTGTTGCATCTGAATCTGGAACAGATGACAAGAAAACCTGAACCAACAGTGCAGTCTATTGTTAAAAAAAACTAACTCTTATGTTAGAAATTAAAGCATGCCACAGTAATAAACACAAGGTGTAATATCTACCTGAGGAGTCTTCATCTACCCTCTCATACTGCAGCAGTCTGTCCAACAGGAAGCTAAAAAATAAAAGTGAATATCATTGTCGTTTACTACGCAAGACATAATAGTGTTTAACCTCCAAATATTTTCATATATACCTTTTGTCTCTGGAAACTTTTAGAAGTTTTCTCTGTGCTCTCCTCAGCTCCTCCTGAAAGCATTCCTGTTCCTGAAATCAGTGCAGATAATTAGGCATATATGTTTAAGTAAAATACAAAGACGTGGCTGCTCCAGACTGACTGTTCACAATCAGAGTGACTTTACTCACATAAACAAGAAATTTTAATTTTCGTTTGAGGTTTTTGTATTTCCGCTTGTAGTCCACCTCGACGTCCGCTTGACCGTTCATTTCTGAAATAAATCATACAAATTATGAAACAATGAACTCTACCGTCTGCTAACAGTTTAAATCATATATAAACGGCACATTTCGTAACATGGACAGCCTATGAAACGACATAAAGAGGTACTGGATGCTAAGCTAAAGGTTAGCTTACATAGCTAGCTCGCTAAGGATACAGAGCTTCTGCTCCCACAGACCTCTAAGATGATACACCAGCATTTATTTCAAATTTGAAAACATGCATTCGACGAAGTGCAAGGCTACTTTATTAGAATTAATAAACCATTTAATACCTCTTGCTTGGGTCTGTCTGTGCGACATGCTCTTGTTTACTTTCCTGGTGGGCGGGACTTAGTTTCTTCTTCGTCTTCTTCTGGTGTTTAAACGGTGTGTTAGGTTCATTACCGCCACCCTCTGCTTCTCATGTGGACCGCAGATTAAATACCCTGTGGGGGATTTGTATGGAATACTATACATTTTAAATACATTAATAAAAATATAAAAAATATAAAAAATATAAAAAATATAATAATAATAATAGAAGAAGAAGAAGAAGAAGAAATAAAACAAATAGAAATGGGATCTGGGAAATAAATTTGGTATAAAAATCTTTTATGTAAATATAATAATAATAATATCTATCTATCTATCTATCTATCTATCTATCTATCTATCTATCTATCTATCTATCTATCTATCTATCTATCTATCTATCTATCTTGTAAATCTATAGTGTCTCTCTCAAGAGCTTGTTTTGTTAACGCACCTCATTTCCCTTCAGACCTACGTGTGCAGCAACGCGAATAAACAGAATTGACATCCCTTGTTGAATAAGTCTAGAGGGCACTTGCAACACTTTGAAAAGAATATCTTGATAGCTGTAAGTGAAGGATCTATTGAGAGCTGAAGCAGGGTCAGAGCAGATTAAAGTGTTTGCTGGTTTATTCTCTTCTACCAAGCAGAGCCAAACATCTCCACCAAGTAAAGATAATTTACTCCAACTCTTCTTTCTGCAACCAACAAAAAACAGCCCCAGTTGTGTGATGTTGTGGATCTTTTGAGGCATCAGAATATATTTCAACATACTGGGATCAGCGCTCTCTTACATGAACTGGCTGTTAACAAGTTGACTTTCCCTCTATGGCGTCCTAAGCTCCAGCTAATTTAAGTCTGTCAGTGGTGCTGATTGTTTCCATGCCTCAGCCTGTGGAACAACTACTGTAGGGCTCAACTTGATATTAATAACCTCCAAGTACTCTGCATATCTACCCGCCCCCTGACGTGTTCCCACAACTCCTGTGATTCCACTTCAGTGAGGTGTTGCTCTGCATGTCCTGTTAGATTTACCTGGAATAGCTGGTCACTATAACTGCTTTATTCTAATATCTAGCAGCATCTTTCCTCCCTGGACTTGCAGGGCTGGGAAGGGAGTTTATGTAACTACTCCACAACACTCTCAGAGCTTGTGGTTGTGTCTGTTTACAGCTTTACAACAGTGTTTGAGGCTGAATCATAGACTAATGGATTAGTAGATCAACAGAAAACGAATTGCAACTATCGATTAATTAATTAATTAATCGACTAATTCATTATTAAAGTAATTTAACATGTAAACATGCTGTTTTCAGCCAGATGTGCGAATTTGCTGCTTTTTAAAAATATTTTCTGTCATTTTAAATGAATAATTGACCCAAGAAAAGAAGCAGCAAATTAATTTGTAATGACAGCAATCATTAGTTGCAGCCTTTTTTATTTTTCAAACCCAAGCAAAGACGTCCCCTTTTCTATCCTGTTTTTTCTTTTATACTTAAACACTAACATAGACTGACAATCATATTACATAAACAAGGAATTAAAGGAATTCACAAAGTTGAAAATTTAACCACCACCACTGAGTTACAGCTGCTTTGATCCTCAGCCAGGATCTGCTGTGCATGCTTCATGCAGCAGGTTCAGTATTTTATTGAACCCTCCTGTCAGTGTCCCTTCCACCTGCCGCATACTGTAGTGCACTGTGTGTGCAGTTCAACCCCAACTCAGCACCGTCACTTTGCCAGGACCCAGTACTATGAATTATAGATGAGAAACATTTGCAGAGATGAGTAATGCTGCCTCAGTGCACGTAGCCACAGCCAGACCCCCCCTGTGTGTGGAGGGTGGCGGGGGGAGGAAGGCAGAGACAAAGAAAGAGGTAGAGATATAAAAAGTTGAGATAAGATGCAGTGAGATGCAGATATTCATAGAGAGAAAAGGAGCAGAAATGCTGACTGTACAAACCCAGCAGGGCATGGAACCAGCATCCTTTAATGCAACTACAAAAGCCAGCACTATCATCGTTTACAGTTGCCGCACTGGATCCTCTCACACCTCTAGACGTTGTGAGAGCCACCTTGCAAAAATAACAAGGCATTGTCTACCTTCCAGGCAAAAACAACTGCAGGTATGAAACACAATATCAGCCTCTCCACCCGACAGATTCTTTGATTCCAAAGACACTGGCGGACAGAAATAGACTCTTCCGTGTCTGCTGCCATAAATCGCTGCTGCCAGCCAAACAGCCAGCCAGCAAGCCCTCCTGGCAGCCTCCCCCCCTCCCCCCTGTCCTCTCTCTCCTCTCCTCCTAATGGATCCATATATTCTCAAGTCGGGCTGTGGACACTGATCTGTGCTTGTCAATACATTTTCTCCTGATCATTTTCTGCGTGGATGTACGTCCTTGTTGCTAGTATTAGCGTGACTGTACTCATGTTTGTTCTGATTGTGCTGGCATGTGTGTTTTTCCATCTCCCCCTCTCTCTCACCCCCTCTATGTATTGTTGTGTCCCTCCCTCCTATTCTGTTCATAACATGTATTGCCCTTTCCTCAAGAGTCTTTTTGATTCCTGTTTTGTCCACTGTTTTCTACATTTGCAGAAACTGGAATGTACCAAAACCACTCCAAAGGCACCAACAACAACTGCAACAAAAGCCTTCTCTGTGAACACAAGGTAAGCTCCGTGTTTTATAGTTATCACCTGCTGCTGTATTTAGAACAGCTGACATGATTTACATTGTCTATTCTCTCATAATCTGACTGTATTTACTGGTAAAGTTCATTGTCCATAGGCAAAGAAACACAGTTCGCAGGATGTTAAATCAGTAACATTTCTCTTCCATGTGTATTTTTTCTGAAATTCTTTGTCTTGTGTGTGTGTGTGTTACAGGGAAAGCTTATCCAGGCTATTAAAAGAATCAAGCACGAGGTAGATGAGTGCAGAGACGCAGAGAGAGAGACATACAGCGAGTCAGTGGACATAGAGGTACTGTTGCTGCATTATTAATCCCTATCTGTTTCAAAAACTCACTCTATTCAGACACATTCATTCCAAACTAAATGTGTATATTCATAATAATGAATATACCAGTGCTTATACATATCCAGTAAATGTATGGGCAGAATTGGTAAATATCTATTTTTTAACTTCCCGCCTTTCAGGTCAGTTTCGATGTCCTTGAACGAGAAATCCGAGCCGAGTTTCAGAACCTCCATCGTTTCCTGGATGAGGAGGAGTGGAAGGACCTGGAGCGGCTGAGGAGGGAGAGACAGAAGCAGCTGAAGCAGCTGAAGGAAAGAGAGAAGAAGATCGCACAGCAGGGGAGAGACCTGGAGAGAGCGATCGGGGTGCTCAACAGCAAACTGGCCGAGGAGGACAGTCCTAAACTGCTCAAAGTGAGGAAGAAGAAATATCATGCAGAGTTTACATCTGACTGTCACTGATGTTTGGCTTATTATGGCTTGAATGTGGCCGCAGCTATAAAAAAGCTTGAGTGCATGGACGGGTTACTGAATGGGCCTACAGAGCACAGACCAAGGGACCAAAAGTGTCTGCTCAAAATAGACTCAAAGACATTTAAAAGGACTATAAAGGGACATGAACAGACTAAAAAGACACAAATAGACTCACTACAGAGACACACAGAGTCTACAAAGAGGCACAAAACCTGAGACAGATGTATGACAAAAACAGACACAAAACAAGACTAAACAACTACAAAGTCTGTGTCCTGCTCCTGTGTACAGCAGCAGAGGTGGGGGCTCTGCTGTGTGTGTGTGTGTGTCGTCATTATCCGCCCATGCTGGTGTGCTGTAATGGGGATGATGTGAATTTGGGCCGAGGGTGAGCTAATGTGTGAGCAGGGACAGAGGGGGAGGTGGAGAATAGTTTGGACTCCCTCCATAAAACATTCTGGAAACTTCTTTGCACCACAGCAACGCCACACATGGTTTATCTTGGGTCACTGCAAGCATTCCCCCCTTCGCCCAGGACAAAAGCTTACTTATCTTACTACTCCTGACTTTTCTGTATGTGCTCGTCCTGTTTGGACTCCTTTGAACTGCCGTGAAATAACGTGACTGTGCAGGTTCGCATGAAAGGAAACTGATCCCAGAGCTGCAGAGCAACCCTGTTAGCCTCTTCATCTGCACTCATTTGATCAATTATAGACATTGATTGGCTAAACAGTTGACTTTCCTGCTTTTGAAAGTCAAAATCAATTTCTCATTTAAAAGTGAAAGGACAAAAGGAGCATTAGTCAGCAGATAGGAATGGCCAGTGTGAGGCGGTCGGTCACAGCTTGCATTTGGAGTACAAACAAAGAAAACTGTTAATGGGAATGAAAAGTGCTGTTTGAAAAGTGCTGTTTGTTGTTATTTCAGCCAAATGTCCTAAATTGTTTCTCTCATTGTAGGAAATTCAAGATCTCGTAAAAAGGCAGGTTTCTTCAATATAACTTTTTTCTCCGCTGCTTTCCCCACATCCCATTCATCTTGTGTGTGCATGCTTCACATTTCCTCTCATTTCTGTTCATCAATCCATCTCCATAACCCTCACTGTGGTGTGTCTACCAGGTCAGTATCCTAACACTCATCATTCAGTCCTCCCCTTCTCCCATTTTGTCCGTGCAGGTCCCAGGTCAGCTTTGTCCCTCCGGCGGAGGTGGACACTGAGGTGCGCTCCGGCCAGTTTGTGGGGCCCATACAGTACCGGATATGGAAGCACATGAAAAGCTGCCTCTACCCGAGTATGTTCACACATGTCATTCAATACAAAACATGTAAAACAACAAAACCCTCATTAATCTCTATTTGCCTACAGATATTACATCAATGACCTTTGACCCTGAGACAGCCCACCCTAATCTGTCCCTATCCAAGTCCTGCACCTCAGTGTGGTTCGATGAGGACAAAGACACGACGGGTTGCCAGGCCAACCCTCGGCGGTTCCACTATTATTACTGTGTGCTGGGCAGTCAGAGCTTCAGCACAGGCCGACACTACTGGGAGGTCGAGGTGGGAAGTAAGACAGCGTGGCGGTTGGGCGTGGCGCGGGAAGACGTCCCGAGGGGGGAGATGGCGGCGACTGGCACCTCCAACGGCCTGTGGACCCTGGCCCTGAAGGGCGGCTCGATCTTCGCCTGCACCGACCCGAAGCCCACCAAGGTCAACGTGTCCGTCCGTCTTGTCCGCGTCGGCGTGTTCTTAGACTGCGAAAAGGAGGAGGTGGCTTTCTATAATGCTGTTACCATGGCGCCAATCTACACTTTCACTATGGGAGCAGTTGAAGTTCCTCTGTTACCCTTTTATAATCCATGTGACGCGGATGATGGGAATAACACAGCAGCAATTAAGATCTTTAGCCCTTCACTATGATGACAGATACTGCTACTTTTATATTTTAAATTAAAATTAGTTGACAACTATGTACATTTTTTGTTAAAAATATTTTTCAAATTCAGGGAATCACCTTAGATTGGACATTTTTCACTCTTATTTGAAAAATTATTGATTTTACTGATATAGAAAATACTTGATAGTTAGTAGCTATAGCTCTAATTATATGTGCTTACAACTTCGCTGAAAAGTGTTGCAAATAGAAAGTCCACATTAAATTATTTGAAATATAAATACACTTTTGTGTTTTGAATGCAAGTCTTCTTCTTTTACTGCGATTACTTTAGAGTTTAAGGAAAATAAAAGTGAATACGGTGCTTCAAATGAATCTTTACAGATTATTTGTAGAAAGCAAACAAAGAACACGAGAAGGTTGTAATCTGCAGCCTGCCTGGAGCCTCGGGCTCTATAGCAGGTGTTAACAGCATTATGATGATACCTTTGGCCTGTTTATAAATATCGTTGTTGTGCTGCTTAGCTGTGATGTGCCCTGGCGAGGTTATGGGAGCTGGGATGAGTGGCATGTGACGGCCCGAGGGGTGAGAAAGTGGCGCATGACACTCTGAAAAAATGATGGCTGACATTGAGTGAGACGACTCGCTGAGATGGAACAGACAGCTCCGAGACAGAACTGTCCTTCTGCAAGTCTGTTGCTCAGAGAACTGAAAGAAAAGAAAAAAAAACAAAGACAACAGGACAGCAAATGTCATAATTGTTGTTTATTCTTAGTATTCCTTTAGACATGAAATAAAGAAAAAAATATCTTCTTTACAAAACATCTGTGTGAAGTGTTGTGCAAAAAGGGAGTACAGAGAGAACATGTGGGATGTCACACCACATCCAGGCCAGAAGAGCAGAAGTAAACAGAGAAGATCAGGGCAGAGACGACTCACGTAGTGCAAGAAGTGCCAGTGGTGTTAAAAGTAGTGGTTTCTATTAGTGGGTTATCAGAGGCGGGTATGACACCAGAATCCCTCTGGCACCAGTTCGATGTAACAACTCCAATCCCACTAGACTGAGCCTTCTTTGAGTTGCTGGTAACATGTAAACCAAAGGCTGGTCCTGCCCACCACACACTGTCTGCCTCTCTCACGCCTCTCTCACTCTGGCTGGAGTGGCTCGGTATTACAATCACTGACAATATACAGAAGTGGTGGTGCACGGAAATGCTGTCTCTAATCAATTACTTCCCACAAGATAAACCCAGAGGGTTACCCCCACCGAGCTCCATCATTCATCTGCTGCTCATCAATCCACTTACATCCTCCTGACTGTGCCACAGACGTGATTAATGGAATGGAAAACACCCTTCAAGGAATACTTCACCATTAAAATGACCATTCGTGTGTCTGTTACTCACCCTGTTGAATTATTGAAGAAAGCTTTTTGTCATGTGGTTACAGATTGAACAGAGAATTCCAGAAAAAGAAGTAAATCCTTGATAAATTGAAATAAATGGAGGCCAGGTTGGAAAACAGCAAGACTGTATCAAAACATCAGTATATAAACTCTCTTACAACTTGTGCAACATAACCCAAGTCTCATTTTCCCAGTTGTATCCTCCCAAACATATTCATTTTCGCTGAATTCATACAATTTAAAACCCTTCCGCCACTACTGGCACGCTACTTGTTCTGACTCACACAGGCTCACATGTGACTGGATAAATGAGACCAAACCACAAGAGTTCGGAAACTGATTTTTAGATAAAATTTTGTTGCTGTCAAACAACGATTTTGCTCAGTTTTTGGAAATCTCCATTCAGTCCAGAGGCACACAAGAAAAACTTTTCCACAGAATAAGCAACAGGTTTGTGTTATTTCTTATTAAAAAATGTATGCAATGCAGTTTGTATGCTATCCAATGAAATAATGGTTGCAGTTAAACACAAAACTACCAAAATTACTTTTTTAAGTTAAGACAACACCATTTGTTTAAAGTCTGAAAAATCAGGGTGAGATGTTTCCAACAGGACACATCCAACATAACCTTAATGTGTCCGCAGTCTGCATGCTACATCAATGGACACAATTTAAAGAGACAGCTACAAAATTCAGTGTATTACTTTTCATAGGATTAGCTTTGAACCCTTTATGAAAACAGTCTGGTAATTTATGTACAAATGGTGATTTTAGGGGTGAAGTATTCCTTCAATAACAAAAAGAGCACCCTCAGCACTCCTCATGCTACTCAGAATCACCTGGAAAACCTGAAGGTCAGACTTTCATCACATACCTCTAACACATTAGCATATCACAGGTCAGTCACTTTGCTCAGTCAGGTGTGCAAACAGCTTTCATGAATACCTATTAAGAAAAGGTGCCGTTAGGAGTGCCGGAAAATGACAGAATACAGGCCAACTATCCGGTATACGTTTTAGGCACTAAACAAAGACAAAGAGTCACTCGAATATCTCAAAGTTACAATATCTTTTACAATATGTTGTGGCTTTAAACACATTCACACTCATGACTTAAACACAGCACTTGTTTTCTTCACGTTGCAGGACGATTTAAGCAGGCACATGAATACCTTACTCACAACAGACGGAGAAGCACACATAAAGTACAGTTGTGTCGTTCTGTACAAACTGCCTATGCATAGATTCAGCACCCGCAAACACTCGGTCATAAATCATTCACACACTCACACATGTGCGTCATAGGCATACACACTTTAACACTGGAACCTCAAACGCACAATGACGGCAACATTAAAACATCACTCCTCTGGTCACACACACAGACACAACTTTAGGACAATAAAAGCCTGTTTTTCATGTCGTGGGCATGCTGCAGTCAATGCTTTAAGTGACGTAGGTTAAACATTTAATACAACATGTAAATACTGTGAGAGACGCTGTGTGCCGTGAGTATCGTCAGGTGGAAACAGCAGAAAATTGATCTAAAAAGATCTAATATAGTCTTGATGGATTTTTACAATATTTGGTTCTTAAATTAGTTCAAGATGTTAGTGAATATTAGTGAATATAGTATATAGTACTGTATGTGTATATATGTTATATTCTGGATTTAAGGTTGGTGAGAAATTTAAATTAGTTTTCTTCTTTATTATTCCGTATAATACAACAACCATTCTATACACTAGAAACATTCAGCCTTAAGGGGGTTAAACCGGCGTACACATGCAATATTTACAAGGCTGGAATGTGTGTGTGTGTGTGTGTGTATGTGTGTGTGTGTGTGTATGAAGACAGTTGTTTGTAATGCCAGAATGGGTCTGTGGTTCCTTTTCAGATCCAGAAATGAGGCTTATCCAGTGTTTTACATGTTTTACATTATAATATCTATGTGTCCTACATCTGACCGTCTGATACAATATTTGAGATTTTCTGTTTGTTTCAGTTATATATTATATTTATGGATCTTAGTATCAAATCTGACATCTAAACCTAGCTTTGTACCATATTGTGTTGTCTGATATTAATTTAATTGTAAGAAAAATCTATTAGTCACAAAAGCTACCAAGAAAGGCCAGTTGGTCATCCATGGATTTCCATCTTACAGTGTTCCAACATTTCACTGATCATTTCATTGAATTTTCATTTTGTGCTTCTCCTAAAAATGCTTTGTGTAAATGTCAGTGCACCAAACCCGGACAGTCATTGGTTTCCTAGTGGTCAGTTAAAACATGAGGTAGAGACATGCATCTTGTAACACTAAAATGTAACTGCACACCTCCTCAGTACAATACAAGAGATTCATTTGTGTTGGTTGAGCATCCACACACAGTAGATGGTGTCGTGGCACCAATGGAAGCCTGATGGGATTATTTTGGAGCCATTAAAGTTACAATCTCAAAGATTTATCTAGTTTTGCTCTTGTTGGCAGCCCCCATGGCAATGAGTGTAACTGCAGATGTGTTTTAGATCTCACTTTTACAAGCTTTTAAAGTTTGAATTGCTCTTTTATTTGTTTGTTTGGCCATTGTAAAAATTTGCTTGCAATGCTAGTTGAATGTTGCATTAGCTGTGCCCAACCAAAACACACACTAACACTCAGGCTTTTATCAGAGGGCCATCGGCTCAGTCACCACGGTGTTACCTCATTTGGCGACAGATAGTGACTTAACAGATGTTTATTCAAATGGAAAATCTTTCAGATTGTTACTTTAAAGATGCCATGCGTGAATGTTTGACCTTTTGCCTAATTTCAGAGGGCAAAAAACACAAGAACTACTCGCTGACAATGTCAACACAAGCAAACATTTCAAAGGAACTTTGAATAAAAAATAAATAATTAATGACTCCAATCTCTGTCAAGGGATGTGCACTTAAGTTGTTGCTTTTGCTGCCCAGCGGATGAAGGAGAGAAGGTGGAGGATCACTGAAGGAACGACAGACAAAAGGAAGGAGAGAACAACAAAACAAGCAAGCATGCCCTAACTATCTGAACTCACCAGACGCTTTCATTCAGCATTTCACCTCTGGAAAGCCCAACGTACAGCAGGAACATGGTGGTCCCATTAAGTGCCTGGAGTAGCTGCTGGCATGAGCTGGCTATTAAACTGTAGGAATAATGGGATTTTTATAGAGCCACGGGGAAATCCAGATCAAAGGCAGTAAAGTGGTTGATCCGGACTTGAGGGATCAGTCTGCAAAACACATTTTAATCATCCGAGATATCCACTGGGAGTCTGAATCTCAATCTCGGACACTATAAATAGTAGGGGTTAGTATTATTAATCTGTTCTTGTGTGGGCAAAGTTAAGAAAACTAATCTTTTTTTTCTTTATGTGATAATGTATTGCACATGTTTCTGCAGCCAGAAGACTGGCACAAGCGAATAACATCCATACTTCTGCTATGTACAGTGTGGGAGTAAAAGGGCTTGACTTTCCGTTTGATGATGTCCAATCAGAAGTGTCATCACATGGAGATTTCATGCATTTTGTTTGATGTATCCACATGCTGATACAGGAACAAGCAGTTTAGATAGGAGGTGATTAGTAGTTAAGGCCAAATAAGGAATTCTAGTATATACCGGTACTTGTTTTAATGAAATGTTGTAAACCTTTCTGGCTAAAAAATACCTTATGTGGAGTTTTATTTGTAAACTCTGCAAATAAATTCATTTGCAGTCAGTTTTACTACGAAGTTACCAAAAAACTGTTACAATTAAAAGCCGCGTCAGTCGACAAGCTGCGTTTGTTATGTGTCAGGATTTTCTGAATCAGAAAGTCTCAAAGGTTATGTGTTAGTTTTAGACAGGATACCGTTATCAAAGTGTGGTCAGGCATTGGACGTGTCAAACCGAAGTCCATGCCCCAGTTTCAGTGGTTTCTTCATTATTTGGTAGGGGGTGTTCGATTGTCTACAGTGGTGGTAGATGGAGAGGATCTGCGGGGCTTCCCTTGGGGTTTTTGCGGGGGAGGTTCTCAGGTGGTGGTGGTGGAATCCTCAGCCACGG
>CAFUXE010000163.1:442416-459112 GCA_903364295.1 Serranus cabrilla | reverse complement strand
CCGATAACATCAGCGTGATCTGGGCTTAGTTTTGAATCGGGGCCTGGCTCAGGTGTACCGTTGGTAATGGGCTCTGGTGTGGTTGGTTTGGGGGTCTCAGGCGTTGGAGTCAGGGCGCTCTTAGGTTCGGGTGTTGGAGTCGGGGCTTTAGGAGCAGCTGGTTTTGGCTCCGGGCTTGGGGTCGGTGCAGGCTTTGGATCAGCTGGACTCAGACCAGCCTTGGGCTCAGGGGTCGAGGCTGGGCTGAGCTTAGCATCTGCTGGTTTGGGCACGTCCAGCTTAACTTCCACTGGTTGATCAGGGGTTTTCTTGGTTTCAGGTGCTGGGGAAGTTTTCGTTTCAGCTACTGGACTGGACTTAATTTCCAAAGCTGGTGGAGTGCTTGGCTTGGACTCGGACTCAGCAGCAGCAGCAGCAGCAGCAGATGGTGGACTTGGTTTGCTTTCAGAGATGCTCACAGCTACAGAGTCCAGGTTTTGATCAGGGGCATCAGTGTCAGTGTCCAGCGGGAGGGCGGTGTTAAAGCCAACGCCTGAGTCACTGGTCTCCAGGTTGCCGACCCCGACCTCTTTAGAGGAAACCTCCAGACCCTGAGTTCAAACAGACAACAAGGTAAGTTTATTTGTCAAAGGCCCTTCAACTAACTCAAAATGCTTTATAGAAGACACAAAAAGATGTTAAGACAAGATATAACAGACCCACAAGGCAATATAAAGGAAACAGGATTTAAATACAGTGAAATAAAATGGAAGGTAATAGGATCAAATTGAATAAAACAGGAGAATAAACGTCACAGCTCAACTTCAGTGCAGTGCAAGATACGAATAAATATTCCCAAATTAAATTAAACAAAAGGCAACGGCAAACAGAAACATTTTAAGCCCTGATTTAAAGGAACTGATATTTGGAGCACATCTCAGGTCTTCTGGGAAATGGTGGTTTAATTTCTGCGGTGCATAAAAAGTGAACACGGCTTCTCTATTATATTTGTGACTCTGGCAATAATAAGCAGACCAATCCCAGAAGACCTGAGAGGTCTGGACGATTCATAACATAGCAGCAGATCAAAAATATATATTTTGTCCCTTAACCATTCAATGCTTCATAAACCAACAGTAAGATTATAAAAAATCAATTCTTTGTCACACAGGAATCCACTGCAAAGATCTGAGACCTGGACTGATGCGATCCACTTTGTTGTGAGGACTCTAGCAGCAGCGTTCTGAATAAGCTGCAGCTGTCTGAACGCAGAAAACAGCATACAAATGGAGACATTATTAAAATCTCTTAAAGACTCGGTTTTAAAGGAAGGATTAGTATATATTCTTACTTTGATGTCTACCTCAGTGCTCTGAGATTTCTCCGTATTGTCCGCCTGGGAATGCTTGGACTCCTCACTGAGTTTGGTGATGTTCTTCACCACCTGGAAAGAGCCACACAGACCAACAACAGTCACTCATTTGATCAGGATATACATCATCTCTGTCACATGGTGAGGTGCATATTTGTCCCTCCGACCTCTCTGAAGGCCTCTCCTTCATCCTCTTTGCCAGCGTTCTGGGCGATCTTCTCCAGGGCAGCAGACCTCTTGGCCCTCTTCTTCACTTTGATCAGGCAGGACAGCAGGCAAACCAGCAGAAGGAAAACCAGCAGGCCCACCAGGGCGATGATGGCCACATACAGTGACTCCAGCTTGTAGGCTGCATGGTGGCATGGTGGGAAAGAGCAGAGAACGACAGGAGTGGGAGAGTAAATAATTCAACTGACCTTTCATTGACGTGTTGACATTCCAGTGCATGAATACAGGAAACAAAAGAAAGGGATTATTCTTTCTTTTTTTAGCTTCAGAACAAATATTTTCCTTTGGATATCATCTTTTAAAAGTAGAGCCCAACCAATGTATATTTACCTTTTTATTGTATTTAGTCTTTATTTTTTCAGTAATGCACTGTATGCATAATGTATAATAATGTGTAGTTTTCTTTAATCAAACAATTTGCTGAAGTAATCAGCCTTCTATGTGCCTTTACATAGTAATATTGGTGCAAAATCCACATAGAAAAGATCTATTTCCATTCCAGCTCAAAAATGCATCATATCAGCCACAGGAGCTGTAGTGCGTGAATTACTTTCCTCTGTAAAATCGGTAAAAGTCTCAGAGATACCCTTTTGGTTGGGCTCTATTCCACAGCTACGACAACAATATTCCCGCTCCCACTCCTCCTCAGCCCCGTCCCCATCCTTACGTTCTAGTTTCAGGTGGGTGGTGGACACAGTGAACCCCAGTATGTCTGTGACTTTGTACTGGCCAACATCTGTACCCTTGATCTGATCCAGAATAACCCAGGAACCCTCCAGAGAGAGACGGTCCTTATAACCTGACTCCACTTGGTCCTAGAAAGACAGAAATGTATAAACGTCACTTAAAAAACGGAACATCCCATCGATTGATCCCATTGATTCTCAGTAAAACTCTTCACAACATCTAAACCTGGATTGTTCAACGTTTAAGAATGACTGAGTGCTCCACAGAAAATATACAGCAGTGAGCTGTCCACCTAAATCACTAACTTTACTTTAACAGCACTAGCAAGATTACGAAGCGTTTGAGAAAAAGTGTAATAAATAATGCAACAGAGAAACCGTGTTAAAAGCAGCCATTACCGTTACAAAAGACTTCAACTTTGAAGTTAATTAAACAACACAAATTCCTACAGCACTACAATCAAACAGTCCATGGTGTCTTAGTCTTGAAAAAAAGCAATAATAATCGGCCAAACATTGACAAATGGTACTAAAATATAGAGTGTAAAAAGGGAAATTATTTAGCTGTAGATGTAGTTATTTATCAGTGAGCATAAACAATGAATATCTCATCAAATAGACTTTTATTTGGGGTTTTTGGTTTAGTTAATAGGGGCTCTGTTTTTTAGTTAGGGGTAATGTCATATTTCATAAAAGTGCCATTTTTCATGATGTCAGTCCTCATTGTCTCAGATGAGATCAAACACTGCAGCAGACCCTGGTATAAGTTTTGTAGCTGAATGTGAATCCTATTATAAACTGGTCATACTATATATAGGCCTATATACAAAATTGTACAATTCCTAATGTATAAGTAGGAGGTGAGTTACAGGAATAATCCCCTTGTCCAGCAGCAGATGGGGAGCGGTCTCATCGTCCGGGGTGTAGGACAGTTGGACCAAGGAGCTGTTGAGTATCAGGTTGATCTTCAGCTTTTTACCGTATGGCAAAGTCACAAAGTTGATGTGCTCTGTGACACAGAGAGACAGAGGAGACAGGAGGACGTACAATAAATACATCACAGCTCTGTTTACAGGAGCACGGATCATCTAAAATACATTAGCCTGCTCGAGTCCATTAACGTTTGGGTCTTTAAAAAGCCATTAAGGCAAACAAGAGGAGCGCAATAACTAGAAAGGAAACAACAACAACAACATCCTAAAGGAACGAGCCGGACGTTTAAAACAGATCAAGCATGGGGGGAAGAAAAGACAAGCGATCTGTCTACATTTGTGTTCTCACCTTTGACGTTGAGACAATTCTTTCTCCTGATAACACCTGCTTCATCCCAGACGTTGTAGCTCCCTTCGTCTGCAGCTGTGACAGCAGTGAGGGTGACTTGGCGCTCGTTGACGTGGATTCGACCCTGGTAGGCTTCTATGGCCAACCCTGTGCGGGTGTACAGCACCACACCAGGGTTGCTGGAGGAGAGAGTCACAGAGGACGAGCTTTCCTTAACCTTTCTCAGTAAATCTCTGTCAGAAAATATGCACATCAAGGTAGCAAAATGTCATTATACATTCTGCTGTGTAATTTTACCTGACTGTCTGGTTGGCCTCCACAGCAATGGTCTTATACACCAGGGTGATGGGAGGAGTCACCCCAAACAGCTGTATATGGTAGTTGTCTCCATATTTAACAATGTCCTCAACGGTGCAATCTATAAGGTAAAAGAAGGATGATAAACAGTTTATTCTTGAGTTAAATTAAGCAACACGGTTATGTATAGTGGACAGGAACCTGCCTGACATTTAAAGTGAGACATAAGCACGAGTGTCATTTTATACAGTGCTTCACAAACACTTCCCTGATCTAGTATAGTTACCAACCAACCTAACTTATTTTAACTATTCTCCCTCCATACCTGCCTAGTAAAAACAGGACATTTATCTTTTCTCCTCAGTGGTATAAAGTCTTCTGATTCTTACTTCTTTGATATGATGATATGATGATATCACAAACACACCATAACTGTGATTAAGTCTGTCATGTAGCCAACCACCAAGGGTCTGCCCACCATATTTTTTTCTTTTTTGTGTATTTATTCTTTATAATTTTCTATTATTTGTTCTGTTTTGTTTAGTCTTGCTTATGATTTGTGTGCCTGCGGTGTATGTGTATGCCTGTTTTGTCAGGGGATGGGGAATGTGTGGGGTCTTGGTAGTTTGTGCTCTTTGACTTCCATATAATATGTGTAATGTAAATCTTTACATTTTCATCAAAAAATCTATTAAAAAATATTGATAAAAAAAAAAGCAGGAGAAATGACAGCGCCCACACTACCATGACTCTGACCCCAGATCAGATATAAGAGGCTCAGTCTCCATGCTGCAGTCGTGGTTTTGGTGTCATCCAATGCTGGAGGAAGCATTCATACTTTAGTATGTGATACACACAGTTCTGCCTGTAAGAGTGTGTCGTGTTAATTGCGGTTACACTTCGTTACCATTCCTAATGTATCAAACACTCGTGTCATTTAGTACCTCTGACCACAAGGATGATACGTTTGGTGTTCTCCGGCTTCTCTGGATCTGTTATGGTGTAGTTGCCCTCGTCTCCCTCACCAACATCGTTTATAATGAGGTGACGGAGGCCCTGGTGAAGTTTGGCGCGATCGCCGATCGCCTTGCCGTTCCGTAACAGAGCCACTTCACCCGACCGTCGAGAAGAACTGTTCCGAAACGTGATCTCTACCATGGGGGAGCTCAGCTCGATGTGGAAGTCCTCCTTATCTAACAACGTCACAAACTCCTCGTGGACTGGATGATAAGATGGACAAGGAACAGAGGAAATGTTTGCACAACACATAAGAGAGCACCACAAGTTCATAGTTTATAATTAATGAGTGAAACATTCAGAATTATATATGATGCTCTGGTAAACAAAGTCTTACCTTTCACTAGGGAAGCAAAAGCTGTAAACAAAGAAGAAAGAAAATACAAATGAAAAGTGATAGCAGTATATTATGACCCTCTTTATTATTGGTTAAACTACAATACAGTGTCTGAGCCCTTTTCTTCTCTTCTCTGTTGAAATAAATCACTGCTTTGTTTATCTATTTGGAACACATTTTCTCACATATTCTTCTGGATTACCACACATGTAGTCTAGTCTAGTCTTGTTTTTGAGGGTCCCTTTAAATTATTTCATAAAACAGTGTTTCCTGTAGTATGATGACCGCCAAAAGATCAACACTGGTGGAAAAAGACACAACACACAATATCTCGTTTAAAGCAAGTCAAGCATGGGAGAAGAAAAGCCATGCGATCTGTCTACATTTGTGTTCTCACCTTTGATGCGGAGACAATTCTTTCTCCTGATAACACCTTCGCCATCCCTGACGCTGTAGCTCCCCTCGTCTGCAGCTGTGACAGCAGTGAGGGTGACTTGGCGCTCGTTGACGTGGATTCGACCCTCATAGGCTGCTGCGGACAACCCTTTGATGTACAGCACCAAAGCAGGGCGGCTGGAGGAGAGAGTCACAGAGGACGAGCTTTTCTTAACCTTTCCCAGTAAATCTGAGACACGCTGTCACAGTGTATGCACATCATGCTAGCAAAATGTCATTATACATTCTGTTGTGTTTAAATATCAGTGTAATTTTGCTGACTCTACCTGGCTGTCTGGTTGGCCTCCACAGTAAAGGGCTTATACTCCAGGGTGATGGGAGGAATCACCCAAGACAGCTCTATATTGTAGTTGTCTCCATATTTAACAATGTCCTCAACGGTGCAATCTATGAGGTAAAAGAAGGATGATAAACTGTTTATTCTCAAGGTAAATTAAGCAACAAGGTTATCCACAGCGAAAGGGAACCTGCCTGACATTTAAGGTGTGACATGGAAGAAACTTGAGATTCTGCTTCCATAACATGTCATCTGTCAGACTGGTGCAAAGAAAACATCCAAAATACTCATTCAAGTGTTTATTTCATTCAACTTTATTTGCTAGCGTAGATTAGCATTAACTAATGCCTGATTTGTATATATTTAAACATAAAATTCCAGACAAACTTGTAACACAAAAAACAGCCATCTTATTGCAAGTAATCAACCGGGGAAGCGTCATGGTGATATCTTTAGGTTGATATGTTTGCCCTTTTCAACTGCCAACTGCTGGAGTTAACAGCTGCAGAGAGGTCTGCCTTCTCTCAAATATCATTGGACTATAAGGAGCTTTTACGTGTGGAGCTCAAAGCACAGAGAGGAGTGGCATAAAATTCCAATATATTCGAGAGAATGCACATTTATCTCTTTATAGCCTCCAACACTTGGTAACTCCACCGAAACCATGTAGATAAATAAGAGATAGACAAATAGCACTACTGTCCCCTTAAGTAGAAAGGAGTGAAGAGAGAGAGTTTATTTGCTTCAAGTGAAGGAAAAGATGATGGAAATCGAGTTGAAGTGAGAGAAAGGACAGAGAGGGGGGAAGGAGTGAGGAAGAGAGAGGAAGAGGGGATGGGTTGACAGATGTGGCAAAAAGGGGGACAGATTGCAGAGAAAAGAGCACTGATCCAAAAATATCAGGGCAGCTGAAATGAAAGGGTAGAGATACAAACCCAACAGAAGGAAAAGCAGCAAAGACAAGATAAAGACAGGAAAACAGCAGGAAGGGGAGAAGAGAGGAGTGGGTTGGTGGTTAAAGAGCTGCATAATTACTGCCTGGCAGCTCCGGCATGCTCTCCCTGATACACACACACACACATAAACACACACATAAACATGCATACACACACACACCTCTTCGTCACCTCACAACACATTACGCCCTCCATATGGCACATCTTCCACATATTGCTACTCTACAGTCGCCTTTATCCACGCTGGGTTTGAGCCCACTGCCTCCTTCTCTCATGTTTGTGTGTGAGTGTGTGTGTGTTTGTGTGTGTGTCTAATCTCATCAGAGTCAAAGTCAAGAGTCAACACTGCTGCAACTTGTAACACTCTGAGGACAAACAGGATGCGTAACTGAGAGGTTTATTTGGCTGCTGACTGCATGATTAACGCAGGAGAAATGACAGCGCCCACACGACCATGACTCTGACCCCAGATCAGATATAATGGGCTTAGTCTTCATGCTGCAGTCGTAGTTATGGCGTCATCCAATGGTGGAGGAAGTATTCACATACTTGACTTAAGTAAAATACCACAATGTGAAAACCATTACAAGCATTGGAGCAGCCTTCTTTATGCCTTTCTTTATAAGTGTTGATTTGTGACATATCCATTTGGTATTACAGGAACAAATATGGATTGTATTTTTATGAATTTAACTAATAGGGTCAGTTACGCAATACCAAATTGCACATTTGAAGGATTATATTGAAGGTATTTTGGGAGCACACTGGCATTGAAATATTTCATCCACTAGATGCCGGCAGTTAGCGAAGGCAATATGGTCACTGACGCAATAATATAAATTTGCAAAATAGATTCCAGATGATGTTCCAGATCCCTGATCACCACCAAAATCTAATCACCAGTTCCTTGTCCCAATACACACATTGTCCAAAAATTTTATCCAAATCCGTGCAGTACTTTTCGAGGTATTTTGTACACAAACAATCAAACAAACAAACAAACAGACAGACACAAGCAAACACGAAAACATAACCTCCTTGGTGGAGGTAATTATATATGATGCACTGGTACACCAAGTCTTACCTTTCACTGGGGCAGAAAGAGCTGTAAACAAAGGAGAAATAAAATACAAATGAAAAGTGATATCAGTACTGTTATGACCCACTGTAGATTATCTATTTGTTGCACATTTTCTCACATATTCCTCTTGATTACCTCACATTTAGTCTATAGTCTTGATTTTGGTTGTGAACTGTCCCTTTAAATTATTTCATAAAACAGTGTTTCCTGTAGCATGACGATCGCCAAAAGATCAAACACTAACTCTGGTGGAAAAAGACACAACACACATCTTTCCATATCACAAAGCACCCCACATGTCTCAACATACCTGTGGTGAGCAGGAAGCTGAGTGCGATCACACTGACTGACTCCATCTTGGCGGATTGTTGAGTGCCTGGAAATAAAGAAAGAAGATGTATGTGTTCATAGGGAGTCAACATAAAAGGCAACATTGTTATATTACCTTTATATTTGTACATATATATCACTCTTATGCTATGAATCAATAGAGGTGTGCTATCAAGGAGAGCAGGTGACAGATATTACTCCACCCTGAACAGTAAAACTGGATTTGGAATACTGGGACTACTGATGTTATTTTAATATTGTACTGCAACTGCAATAACAACCTTCTGGCTCAAACCCGACATTCAGATCACCGGCAATCAATCAAATGCAATCAATTGTTCCCTGGAACGCTGTTGATCTGTGCACCAAATCAAATGGGAATCTGTACATATGTTATGCAGATTTCCTGCTGACATACAAGCATAAACACTTCCACCCTCCAACAGGGGTTAGAAATGATGTATTTTACTGTCGAGCCAATAAAGAATAAACTGGCACATTATTCTGAAGTCCTGCCTCATCCAGTGATGTCACTCGCAGCAATCCAAGGTGTAACATGTTTCTCAAAATCTTGCTACAAAGATTCCTAACTCTTTTGCAGCAGAGAAAAAGCCTTTAAGTCAAACAAAACAATTTCCACAGCATCATCTCCAGCTTTCTGAGAAGAATCCTGATTAATTGCAGCACTGAGGGGGATATTGATGATGTGAACGGCTCTCTTCTGTGCTGAGACATCAGAGGCGGCACATCAAGGGGCCGGAGCAAAAGAAACTTTCCTGTGGTTTTTATTTTAAAAGCCCAGGAGGGGAGCAGGAGGAAACACCTGCAGTGCTCACAGTCACACAGTGCAGCAGCATGCAGTCAAGGTTATCTATATGCCACAGAAGTATGTACAAGCTCATAATAACTGTATGAATATGAGTCATTAATTATACAAAACAGTTTAAACTTGCATACCTTTGAGGTCAGCATTGTCTTTCTTTGTTTCTTTAAAGTGGACTGAGAAAGCCATTAGGCTAACAAATCACACACAAAATTCTAAAATAAGACAAAGGAGGAGACTATCTGCACATAATCTTGCAGTTTCTGTAAATTCAATTTATCTGCCACTGCCTCAAGGTTATTATTGGACTCCAGACATTAAAAAAAACAGCCCTTGGTGCAAGTTTTGAAAAGATAAAAACAGTGACACTATCATTATAACTCAATAGCATATCTGAACTCAATTTAAAACCAGGCCAAGAGTAGAGTTGTTGAAATGCCATAGCAGCAGGCAGTTATGTCTTAAAGAGGCTATTCCTTTTTAAGTGTATGTGCATGTTTACCAGGGCCACCTGGCTTTGGATCACTGTCAAGGATTGTCTATTGATTATCTGCCTGATTCTAAACACAGAATAATTCATGAATCTCGACATAATTCAAATCTTGGGAGTCTAAGTGATGACTTGGCTGAGTTTCCAACAGGAAATGTCCAGAACAAGAAGCGCCGCAGAGCAAACTCATTTACTACACGACATTATGGCGGTTTTGGAGAAGAAGCTTTCTATCTATCAATTTGTTAGGTTAGTTAGTGAGCTAGTCTTTTCCAGTACGTGTTATTTAAAGTGGATTAAGAAGTGCATTAGGCTTTGGAAAAACACTAAAAAATCTTAATTGATGTAGAATCGTGATTAATTGCAGCATGGAGGGGATTATGGTGATGTGACGTGTCCTCTGCTGCACCGAGGCAACACATCAAGAGAGTTTGTGAGGAAGATTTTTGCTTTTTGCTGCGGTTTTCATTTACAAAGCCCAGGAGGGGACTGGGAGGGAACACCTGCAGTGCTCACAGTCGCACTTTGCAGCAGCTAATAAACATGCAGTAAAGATTAAAGTGTCTCATTGTAACATGGGAGACACCTTAAGACATCTCATGAAGCAGCCATCTTCTCTCTGTATGTGCCTATGTGTGCACTTTCTGTGTATCTGCCACCTGTCTGACTCTGTATATCTGAACAGAGAGAGAGGCCATTTCCTCTTTAATTGAAATAATTAACATTTCACAGTGTACTAATTTGACAATCAATGTTGCTGTTTCACAGAATGCCTCATGCAGCCTTCTGCACTGTGTCTGCCACATCTGTGCACAACACTCCAGGCACGAAGCCCAAAAGCCCACTGATTTGTTGTATTTGATACAAAATATGGAACAAAGCTGCGTCACACAGAACACTGTCTCTTGGCAAACAAACCTCAAGTGTCCTTTGCTACAGTCATCTGTATAACTCAAGTTACACTGTAATTTTATGACTGCAGTCCCCAGCCTTGTTTCGGGAAATGTTTTGCCTTCTTTTCTGTGTTTGAACACTCGTTTGAGGTCACAGCATCATGCACTAACTTCAAACTATAAAAACGGACTGTTGACCCCTGTAGCAATTAGCATTTAATTAACAGAGCAATCTGAGATGTAGTTTGGCTCTGCAGAAAGAGAAAAAGTGAACCACGTCCATCTGTTTGTCACAGCAGTATGCCTCGTGGAGTCACCGCAGCCAATCTGGTGTTCCTGCACAAGATCTGTGAGGCAAAAAATCTAAAGTCTTCTCCTTCATTTCTGTGGGATTTTGAGCATTTGAAGCCAAGGCCAGCGCTACGAGAGTCGGCTCACTGAGCACAAACATGCAAGCACATGAAAACACATGCAATAAGCTATATTATAAGCTTATTCACACACTGCCCTCTGGGCTGTAAACCATGGACACGGACAAATTGCCATCTGCTATCCTTCCCTGACTCCCTCCCTTCACTTAGCTTCACTCAGTCAGTTGGATTCTCCACTTTTACTGCTTTCTTCCATTTTCTCACTTCTGTCACCATTCCCACATCTCCAAGTGTTACTTTCTGCCACCATCGCGGCCCTGTTCGAGCCTCCCTGTCCTCTTCTGCTGCTTTCCTTTCCTTTCTCTGCCTCTGTTTGACAGCCCTGTATCATCTCTCACTTTCCTTCCACAATATTTTGCCTTCTCAGTGTGACTCCTCTCGACCCGGACCCTTCACTGACAATCTCAGGGCATCTCTCTCATTTCCCTTCTTCTCTCTGGATCTCTCTCTCTTTTATCATGTCTCTTTCATCCTCTCCTCCTCCTTATCTTATATAATCCAAGCCAGTGCATCCCACTCTGAAATCAAAGCCTGTGCCTGTGTTCCTTCTAACTCCAAACTCCCTACTTACTGGAAGGACAGGCAGGCCTTTGTCCGCCAGGTTTAAAGAGGCGGAAATGCCTTCAATGACTGCAGATGTGGGGACCCTACAAAGCCACCTCTGTGTCTTCACCCTTCATCATTTCTCTTTCATTTTCACTTTACTCTTTCTTTGCACAAGTGATGAGGAGAAATGGCTCTACGTGGGGACCCTCTGACCGTGAGGAGGCATGCTAGACGTCTACAGGCACAGGGATGCTCGTACCGTACCCTCCTCTCACAGAGCTGCACATTTATAAATCATGAGGCATCAAAAAGAAAAATAACAGATGCACCAAGAGACATGGGAAAATGGCTGAATGTTTATTTCAGCTGCACCACTTTCAAGCAAATATGGGGTTTCCCTGGGCAAGAACTTTTTCCACTCCGATTACCCCAAATATCCAAACTGCTCTGCATCACTCCAACCGATATCACATTTCAGATCAGCACAGCAGAAAGAGATGATGCAGGAAAATGAGGCTCAAACAACCAGAAAATCTTGTCTAGACAGAATCAAAACATATAATTTCTAAAGTTTATCTTGAGAGGAAGCCTGTAGCAGCTGACAACCTATTTTCCCCCAAAGCTGGCTGCAGTGAACTAAAGGATAAGACAGGTTTCCACCATATTGCTTGCACCTGTCAGATTCATTACAATCACTGGACATGAGGGAGGAGCAGGGAGAGGGGTGGTGCAGCAGTATTGACAAATACATAAGGACAAGAACACGGAAGATGTGGAATTTGTTCATGGTGAAAAAAATGAGATGAGATTATAAAACAGCCATTGCTCTCATGTTGCTTGGGCCTTCATGCAGCTCTGGTCACAGTCTGTGAGCAGCCCGCTGCAGGCAGAGGCAGCACAGCCAGAGAGCCTTCAGGCTGTAGGAGCATCCTCTCAGATAATGGATGCTATTAAGCTTTTAAGTGGTAACTTTAACATATGACTTCCTTATATGAAGAGAGGGCTTAGGAGAGTTAGATTAGACAATTAAGTATATATACATTTTTGCTATGATCATAAAAAATTGGGATAATTATCATATTTTCATTTACCGGCTTAGACTTAACCTACATGTTTTAATGCAGGATGTTTACAATAAGACACATTTAACATCTTTGCATCCTATAAAACAAATGTGCATCATACTGGATCCCCACAGGATGATGAGAATTAAAGGACAATTATCATAAAATATCCAGTGATGGCAACGCCGGCTGCATCCCGGGACCGTTCAGTCAGCACACAGGATGGACATATATTCACACCTTTCCTCATTGACAGTAATGCTTAGGTGATGATAAACCTCACAGCTTTAAGTCCGATCAGTCACCTCGGGGCCGGGATAGCCGATAAGCGCATCAACCAAAAAAGCTGCAGAATTTAACCCGTCATGCACCAGTCACATTTAGGACACACAGCCGCACATGCATGTTAGGAGAAGAAAATCGGCGCTCAGCAGCTCACCTACCTTTAATTGGCCGCTCGGAGCTGCGGTGCAGTCAGCTGGAGACGTCGGAATGCTTTCAGAGGTGAAAATCTGTGTGAACGTTGCCTGATTTCTCCCTCGTAGCCTCCCTCCCTTCCAACCTCGCCCCCCTCAAGAGCAGCACTTCACGACTCGGGCTCAACATTTGGAAGGTGTTCAGAATATGTCGGGCTCTGCTCACTCTCGGAGCCACTCGACTCGTGTCGGGAAACACCGGCCACACTTCGCCCCCTGAAAGACACCTGACAGTGAGGAGGGGGGAGTGGGGGGGTTATTTATGAGATGTTAGACAGGCAAGCCACAGAGGATGCTGAATCAGCAGAAAGCTGCTGGTCCGTAAACAAATTAAGCCCAGGCATTACGTCCAAAGTGGTGATAATGTGTTCAGAATTGACTTGTATTTAAATTACATGGATGCCTTGATGTATTGTGTTCGACCTCGAAAAACTCCCACAAAATAAAAGCATTATATATATATACATATACATATACATATATATACATATATACACATATATACATATACATATATATACACACATATATACATATACATATATATACACATATACATATATATACAGTATATGTATATGTATATGTATATATATGTATATGTATATATATATATATATATATATATAAAGAAAAGTCAATTTCACAGTAAGGTTTGGTCAGTATGTTACCAGAAATAAAATATTGATCCGTTGTCCTCTAGGAAATTTATCAGATGTGTTGGACGTAGGGCTGCAACTAACGTTTATTTTCAGTATAGATTAATGTGCCAATAATGTCTTTAAATGTTCGGTTGAAGCAAAATTCAAAGATAAGCAGGAAATGTTTAACCATTTATCAAAAATAGTTTCCAAATATTTATATAAATTACTACTGGGCTAATTGATGCAGCACGTAATGGAAGATGCCCATCTGTTTATTAAACCCAAACTCTTGCCAAGACAACAAATAAAAGGTTTTAGGGAATAAACTTGAGCCGCGGTGATCCTCGAGCTAGATCTCAGAGGAAAATTCTGGCATTTGTTGAAGGTTAAAGAGATAAAGAGACATCTCCCCCTCAGGTCAGGGTCTTCATTGATGAGTCCCAGGTCTCAGGATGCCACTGTGGTACTGAAAATGGAAGAAAAAAAAAAGCAGTAAAGGGAAAAAAACACTTTTGAACTTTTTTTTACCTTGGAAATTACATTTAAGTAAAAACAAACAAAAATGAACCTCAGTACATGGTCCACTTACTCAATGGTTCCGATGCTTTCAGCCAAATGTGGTTTTCTTCAACTGAGGAACACCTGGAAGCCTGAACAGTACAGATGCTAGAAACAATCTGCATAATAAAGTCCCAAAATATGTTGACAAAGTATAAAGTTGCAAAAATTAAATACACGTAGTTAAACATTCTAGAAAAGGTTTAATACGTTCATGGGTAACATCAACAGATTTCATGATTTGATACACATAAAGTCTTGGTGTTCAGATATTAGCTATTTGACAGTTCTAAAATCAAACTTGGTTATAAGCTAATGAGTCCTTCTTTAAAACACCAAATTTTAAGATTCACTGTGCGTAAGGAAAGAAACCAAATGTGAGTTCTGTACACTTTTTAACGTAACGACATAAACACAGAAGATAAATGTCTGGTCATAAGATATTGATGCAGAAGCAGCATCAGCATTCAGGTTCCTATACATCGTGTCTCATCTCTGGAGGTAATAGGATTGGATGAAGCCTTAATGGAGTGGTGGTGGTGGTTAATGGAGACAGAGGAACAGGACACACTGGTCGGTTTGTGATGACCTTGGTAGAAAAAGGCACTACGCGCTTCTTATCAGGAGAGGAAACGCGCTTTTTTCATCCACTGGCCCCCATAGCTGATGTATTTCAAAACAGACCCCCATCAGGTCTACCATTCCACCACCCAAACATGATTATACGACTCCCACTTCATGGTTGGTTACCTGACACACTGGCTGATTGAGCCGCAGCACTTAGCACGCATAGGGAGTAGCAGCAATTTAGCTGTGTTAATTCCTGCGCTGCTTGTTATCTCCATACAAAGAGAGGGGTGGAGCACAGGGGAGGGTGAGGGGGGCAAAGTGACAAGGACGGTTCGTGTGGTATTATTTCCCACCATGCATAGCAGCAATAACGGCTTTAGCTTTTACAACTACAAAAACTACATTTTGCCATAACGCAAAAAAACTGTAAATTAGACAGTACCAAGTGTAGAAATTTGAAACATTAACTGCAGACACTTTACAGATTAATAAGTCTCCTAAATGTTGTGTCTTCCATCGTTCTTTTGCATGTAAAAGTTGTTCAACATTTGACAACTAACAATGAAAAATTACAGCCCTAAACTACATTCAAAATATGCTGTAATACAGTCTTAAAGTCATTTTACAGCTACCTCAGGTCTCTGTTTGGAAAGGGAATCTATGAGCGACAGAATAACAGATTTCCCACAAGCAGACGGTGGGTTCTGACAGTATACCCTGGTGGTGCTAAGTTTTCTTCCTGCTCCTTCCCCTGCCTCCTGCAGGCTGCGGCGTATGTGCAGGGGCAGAGAGTGTGTGGGTCTGCAGGTCAACTTTCTGCTGAAGAATGCCCGTGAGAATGAACTCAGCTGTGACGACTGGGAGAGATGCAGAGAAGGCCGGACCACACAGTGACCTGTCCTCCTCGCAGGAAATCACTACGGTCTGGGGCTGAGGGGAAAGAATTAAAATCACAGATATATATCTAATAATAAGATAAGCAGACTACCACAAAATAATGTTAATTTACTATCTGTGAGATGACTGGTACCTTGTGAGAAGAGGGCATCTTAGGAAGAAAGGTAGCTCCACTGCAGGAGATGATGTCTTTCATGTGAGGTGGCTCTGGTTTCACAGACTTTGTTACATGGATCTCATACCCCTAAAGAAGACAAGAGAAGCAGTACTCTCTGTAAGAACACCTCAAGAAATCAATGTAAGTCTCTTAAGAACAGGATTTGGTATTAAATGTGTAACCCAGACCCAATTTTAGCACCTAAAAGTAAAGTATGTGGTATTGAACTAACCTTTTACAGCTGTGATACTGATCTGAACAGTGCAGAGTAGGAAGTGCAGCAGAAATGGAAAAAATACTGTCTGCTTCCCTACATGAAGCACCCATAATACATAGCCAGTACATTAACAATGAATGTGAAATGACTTCCCACAAGCCAGACTGTAATGGTAACACAAACAACCCACACTGTGTTCATAATCATGAAAATATTTGAGCACATTCAGCTTCAAAGAGGCTGGGTTTACTGCAAACAATGCTTGACAGTAAAAACTCATGGATAATAATGCTGTAACAACATAGTCAATACATCACTTCAATGATTAATTATCCATATTATTGATACTATTATTGATGCAAAGAGAAAATATCAAACATATCTTCATCTCTTATTACAGCATTATTTTGAAATTGCCATTTTATATGTATTGTTGTTATTAAAAAGAAGAGATTGACTTTTATTTAGATGTCTGAAAAAGAGCTCAGTAATACATAATTACGTACCATGACAGACATAACAGCAGATATTGTATTGTTGTTATTGGATATCAAAGGCTGAGGATGATAATAACACAAACATGTCTGGAGTCCCACCATGACTCACCATTCCTCATCCTCAATGTCACATTAT
>CAFUXE010000163.1:387095-442401 GCA_903364295.1 Serranus cabrilla | reverse complement strand
CCCCCCCCCCGTGTGCCGTCTGCCCAGGGAAACGCCACAACTCTGTCAACCTCTCACTCAGAGGAACAATAAAAGCAAAGAAATAAACTGTTTGACTGCGCTGAGAGTACCTGTAGGAGAGGCTGACTGCTGGCAGTCCCCAGAGACTCCTGCAGGCAGAAATTGAACTTCTTCTCCTGCTCCCGGTCCTTCACAAGAAACGCATTAGGAGGCAGGAAGCTCCCAGCCTTACCACTCTGCAACACAACAGCAGCAGTGAGTGCCTACTTGAGTGTGTCTTTGTATGTGAGTGTAGTATTTGTGTATGTACTTTCACATTCATTTATCAGAGAGAGAGAAAACTGAGCTGGGGCTAGTTTGAACTGTTACTATAGCAACTAACCTTTTCAAGCCAGTGCGTGGTGACGACAGGGACTCCTTTAGCCACCGCGCACAGGAACTTGACGGTCCTGCGCACCTTATCAGTCACCAGACAGTTCATGTCTGCCACACCTTTAGCCATGTTGCCTCCCAAACGAGCCAACACTCTCTCCCCTTGTTCATCCACCACACCAGTGAACAGCACCTGAGAAGGACAGCCACGCTGTTGTTTAGAGGTCTGAAGCCATATTGATTCTTAAGAGGCTTACTGAGACACCAGAACTTCAATCTTGGATACAATGCTAGTATAAAAAAATATACTCAATGTGTCTTTTGATACAAAGGCAAATAAAAATTAAAAGTCGGTGTAACCTTGGGTTGGAAATCTGAAAACATTTCTGCTTTTCTAATAGTTTTGGTACTCTTAAAAACTATCAAATGCATAATTAACTGCAATTGTATTGTTTTAAACATGTGGTACTGAAAAAGTATCAAAGTATTGACACTGCTGACAAGCTTCAGGTTTACTGAGAGACTTTTTTAGTTAATACAGTATAGCCTCACATTTTTGTGTGATTTCCTCTGCTTCGTTCAAATCCAAATCAATTTTTTCAAACAGACTCAGAATTGAGCTTCAGATCAGAGGTTTTTGATTACATGACTAAGAGAAGTATTCACAAAACAAAGCTAATCAATGAGGATTTTCATTCATCACAGGTCTCTCATACATCATCCATACCGGATACAAGTTTCATCCGACTATATGGCTCAACTCTAATCTGTACAAAGACATATAAAACCTTGTAGGCTTGGCTGGCGGCATGTAATCGACCGCTAGCTGCCGGGGAGGCAGAGGAGCGAGGAGTCCTTGCCACAGGTGAGGAGTCCACAGGAGCCCGTCGCTTCCGGGATACACTGCTGGTCGGAGTCTGGGGCTGGAAATAGGATGGGGGTGGACAAGGACAAATGATTGACAAGGACAAAGCATGAAGCACACAAGGAGAATGATGAGGATACATGCAGTAAAGAAAGAAAAGGTCATAAAAGGTAGGAAGTGACTGTGTGACCACTAAACCACTTAATTCATTAGTGTATTAATGGTGATGCAGAGCAGGTCAGACTACTCTTGTTGCTGAGAGAGCTGGAGAGCTGAGACAGTCCCTGATGTTGATTGCAGTACATTATGATGGCTGGAAAGGCTGACTCATAGAGGAAAAATGCACCAAGGTAAAAGCCTTCCTTCACAAGGACAGAAGTTCCTGGACACTAATTATATACTACTCAGCTTTCCCTTTGGTCTGATTTATGCTTCAGCACTAATGTATTTCTGTTCCAATGAAACAACAACTTCTGAGACCTTAAAATGTCCAAGGCACATGTTTAAAAGTGAAGTAATTAAGTCACCTCTGAAGCCTCCACGTGTGAATCCTCAACAGATGCTCCACTTTCCTCCTGCTCCTCTTTCTTCTTTTTCTGGACCACTGATGGCCGACCTCTGCCTCTCCTTTCAACAGTCCCCTCCTCCATTTTCTCACTCTCTTCTTTCACCTCCAATTCAGCCGGGGAATCTTTTGCAGTCTTCTTTGCTTGACCTCTTCTTTTAGCTTGGACTGGAAGGTCATCTTTTGTTTCAGCTTTTGTTTTTTCTTCTGCTGCCTCTGTTGTTTGGGCTCTCTCCTTCCCTTTAGATATTTTAGACCTACTGCTGGAATCCTCTTCAGTATTTGCCTCCAGCTCTCTTTTCCTCCCTTTTCTTTCCTCTTTAGCCTCATCTCCATCACTGACTGCAGGAGCCACTGGTGCGTCCACGGTCTCACTCTTTTCTGCTTTTTGGCCTCTGCCCCTGGCACTCTTTTTAGCCAGAGGTGATTCTTCACTGGCACATCCTTCCTCCTGGTTAGTATGGTCTTCCTGATCTGCAGCAGCAGGCTCAGAGTCATTTGCATTAGCTCTCCGTCGCCCTCTTGTGGTAGTTTCCTGCTGAGGGTCTGCCTTCTCTTTTTCATCCTCATGGGGAACCTCATTGGAGGATTCCTCTGCTTTCCTGCTCTTCCTGCCTCTGGCTGTAGATTTGGGAGCCAAAGTCTGGTCACTCTGACTACTTCCTGGAGGTAGGGGGACTGCCTCTGTTTTCCTTCCTCTTCCTCGCTGCCTACCCCCTCTTCCTTTGCTTTGGGAGCTGGAAATCTCAGAGTTGAGGGAGTTGGTGGAGCTGGACCTTGAAAGGACTCCCTGAGGAGACACGTCATTACTATTCTGTTCTGTTGGTCCTGCAGCCACTGTTCTCCTTCTATTGCTGCTCCTGGTGCTGGCTGCCTGCGGTGTCTCACTGGTTCTTCTCGCTCCTCTGCCTCGGCCTCTCCCTCGGCTCCCCTGGGCGTTCACACTCGAAGCAGACCTCTCTGAGCTGACAGAGTTGGAAGAGTTGGAGCGAGATCTGGTTCTCCTTGCTGGGACATCGTCGTTGGCTGATATGGTTGAGTTTTGTTCCAGCTCTGCTGTACATGAGGCAGTAACTGTTCGTCTCGCTGCTCTCCGACCTCTTGCAGGTGTTTTGGCCGCGTTTTCTTGTTGCTCTTTTATTTGTTTTTCTTTGGCCTCTTTTTCTTTTGTTTCTTTCTCTGCTTTCTCTCTTTCTTCCCTTTCCTTTGCTTCCCTCTCCAGTCTCACTTGGTGTTCTTGTTCCTTCTTCTCCTTCTCAAGTCTCTCTTCTAGTTCCCTCTTTGCTGTCTCCAGTCTAGCCTTTTCTTCTTGTTCCTTTCTTTCCTTTTCTATTCTTTCTATCTCTTCCCTCTCTAGTCTTTCTGCCTTTTCACGCTCTAATCTTTCTTTCTCTTCTTGTTCCTTTCTTTCCTTTTCTATTCTCTCTTTCTCTTCTCTCTCCAATCTCTCCTTCTCTTCTTTTTTGGCTTTTTCACACTCTAATCTCTCTTTTTCCTCCTTCTCCTTTCTCTCCCTCTCCAATTGTTCTTCTTTTTCCTTTTGGGCCTTTTCAGCTCTTCTTTGTTCTTCTTGCTCCTTTCTTTCCTTCTCTATTCTCTCTTTTTCTGCTCTCTCCTGCTCCTCTCTTAACCTTTCTGCATTTTCAGCCTGCAATCTTTCTTGTTCTTCCCTCTCTTTTCTTTCCCTTTCCAATTTGTTATTTTCAGCTTGCTTGTTTCTTTCTGTTTCAAGCCTTTCTTCCTCATTATCTTTCTGTTGCCTCATGGATCTCTTCCCTCTAGCTCGTTTGGGCAGCTCCACCTCCTCCTCTTCCTCACTCTCCTCCTCATCAGGCCTTGATTTTCCTCTCCTTCCTCTGGTAGCTGGCAAAGCTTTATTCTTCCCTCTTGTCTGTCTCTTGGGAGGTTCGGGACACTCTTCCTGCTCTTCCTCTTCTCTTAATCTCACCCTTGTCCCTCTTGTACTTCTAGTAGTGGTGCCACTGGTTCCAGCTTCAGACCGTCTCCCCTTTCCCCTAGTTTTTGTTTCTAAGGGCTCAGTTTCAACAGTGGAGGCCTCAGAAAGTGTGTGTGGTTGTGTATCCTCTTCTTGAATTTTCAGTTGCTTCGCTTTTCTTTTTCGTGGACCTGGAGTTGATTCCTCATCCTCACTATTTCGGTCTTCACTCGCGACAATGGGCTGAGTTTCAACAGAAAAGACTTCAGAACTGGTGAGAGACTGTGTCTCCTCAAGTTGCAGTGCTTTTGCTCTCCTTTTTCGTGGACCTGGAATCAAGTCCTCTTCATCGCTCTCTTCAACTTCACCTGCATCCATCAGCTGAGTTTCAACAGCAGAGAGCTCAGAGTTTGTGATGGTTTGTGACTGTTCGTCTTCCAGCCTTAGATGCTTCGCTTTTCGTTTTCGTGGACCTGGAAATGAGTCCTCAACATCACTGTCCTCATTTCCACTCGTAGCCATGGGCTGAGTTTCAGCTACACCAGAAGGCATGGGCTGGGTCTCAACGAGTGATAACTCTGAGTTTGTGAGAGTTTGTGTCTGCTCGTCTTCAAGCTGCAGCGGCTTCGCTTGTCTTTTTCTTGCACCTTGAATAAAGACCTCATCATCACTCTCCTCGTCATCACTTATGTGCATGGGCTGAGTTTCAGCTACAGACAGAGCTTGACTGGTGGGCCTCTTCTGAGGTTGAGCCGCCGCCTCATGATCTTTTTCCTCTTCTGTTTCATTCTGTGATCTGGGCTTAACTTGTTGTACTGAGGAAACAGGATTTTCTTCATCCGAACTCTCCTCCTCCTCAAAAGCAGACACTAAATGGGTTTCAGCCATGGCAAGAGAAGATGAGGTGGGAACATTGAAAGGCTGAGTCTCAGTGTCAGCAGTGCTTTTTCTCTCATCTTCATCAGTTGCATCCTCTGAATCACTGTAAGGCTCTGAAATATATGCCTGTGTAGCTTCAAGGGCCAAATCTACCTGACCTTCTTTTGGAGACATTACTGAACATCTGGCATCCTCTCCATAGGCCTGTGTAGCCTCCAGATTTGGATCATTCTCCACGGATATTCTGTCTGCATTGGAGTTGGCTACATATGCTTTGGTAACTTCCAGATTCACACACCCCACTGGAGGGGCAAAAACTTGGGTGCTCTCTGTGGCGAGAGCTTGGGCCTGATCCTGCAGGTGGCTGCTATCGGACAATCCCAGCTGGAAAGACCCTCCTCTGCTGGACTGTTGGGCTTTTTCATCACCAGAGGAGTCAAGGCAGAAATCTTGGGTGGCCTCCGTCGTGTGGTCCTTTGGAGGTTTGCCCTGGCGGTCTCTGCTTTGAATAATGAAGGACTGCGTCTCGGCAACAACAAAGTCCTCATCCTCCTGGCTGTCTGAGCAGGAAGACAATGCTATAGGACCTATAGCTTTGGGTACTGCACCTGGGAGACAAAATATAGAAGTCTGTGCAAGATTTTTAAAAAATACTGTCCCTTTGATAACCCCATCTTTAAAAAAAGACACAATTATGTGCAGTTTGACTGAATTAACAGCAGTCTACTCACATCTAAATGGAACTGAAGAGGGACTCAGGAAGACCTGAGTGTCCATATTTTCCACTGCTGTTTCTGAAACCAAAACAAAGAGAAGAAACACCAAATTAAAAGTCAATTCACACATGCTTACATCTCATGTTCATAATAGAAGTTCAAAATACCCAATCATTTATACAGTGGATCGACAAAAGGGTCTCAGTGTTTCCTCAAATTGAGAGACTGAGTTCAATTTTAAATGGATCATTTAAAAATAGAATAAAGTCTGGTTTCCTTTCACTGATCATTTGGAGAATCTATCCTTTCCAACATCTCTTAATTGCTTAGTCTTTCATAAGCAGATATTCTGACATCTTTCTATTTCGAGCATCAACGTGTGTATTGTTCTTGTGATATAATGTTGAATCTCTTCGATACACTCCCACACCTGAGAGGATCTGATATACAGATCTCACTGTAAAATGACAGGTGGCTTTGTTTTCTCATATAAATGTATGAGCAGTCTTTATGACACACTATTACTCAAGGGTTGTCAGTAGTTGTGTAACTGAAAGTGTCATTTTCTTCTCATTATTGTTGTTTCTTGTGCTGTTAATTGTGATAAATGAGAAAATAAAATAATTTAAATATATATTGTCTAAATACCTCAACCAAACTGTAATAACCTGAAGCAATAATATGAACAAATGGATATGTAATTCATTCTAGTGCTGCAACAATTGGGTCAATAAATCAATTAAACAGAAAATGAATTGGCAACCAATGAGTGACTAATTGTTTCAGTAATTTCTTAAGTAAAAGAGCCAAACTGTGTTTAAATGTTGTTGAAACAAGCTGACAGAATGTCACTTTGGGCTGTGAGGAATTTCACTGGGAATTATTGAATATTTTTCTTACAATGAACAATCATGAAAATAATCTTAAACTGCTGCCTTAAGTTCTTATGTGAAGATTGATAGACAGATTACCTTGTACAGGAGTAGAGCAGTTCTGCTGAGGGGGAAGCAGCAACCCAGGTGTATTTTCTCTGCACAGGCCAGGAATCTGTCCCTCACCTGCTTCTCCAAAATCCACCGTATCTTCCACATCTGTGTCACTGTCCACTTCATGCTCGGCTGGCTTGACCTCGTCTCCAGCAGGGGGCACACTGGGTTCATCGACATCTGTGTCTGCATCAGAATCTGACTTATGAACTTCTGATGTAGTGCCAGAGCAATCTGACAGAATGGAGACAGTAACAGGTATGACCACAGCAGCGTCATCTTCCACATCTGTGTCGCTGTCGGACAGAATACCCAGATCAGCTCCTGCGACTGCAGCGGTGCACGTTTCTGTGACAGCAGATACCACCGAGGGTTCACTGATGGCAGGGGCAGGAATCCCTTCATCATCTGTGTCACTGTCTAGATGCAGGCTGTGAGGCGCAGCAGTGGCAGATTCAGGCCCAATTTGTTTGATATCTAGTTTAGTGGAAGTTTCATCATCTGTTTTCGAGCCTGGCTCATTCAGACCGCGCTCCTTTTCTTCTTCCTCATCAACATCTGTGTCACTCTCTAGATGGAAATCTTCCAGCTGCGTTGAAGCAGCAGTGTCAGCTGTGGGCGTGCACTGAAGTGACGTGGGTTTCGCTTTTGTGGCAGCATCCGACACAGCAGCATCATCATCATCATCATCCAGATCAGTGTCACTGTCCATAGTGATGCCTTCTGGCTGAAGAACTGAAATAACATGAGGAGGTTTGGTGTTTTCAGCAGAGGAAGACACAGATTTGGGAACTTTGTCTGAGGCATCATCATCCTCTTCAACATCTGTATCGCTGTCCATGTGAAACTGGGCTGTGTTTGGTGGCTGATCAGTGTGTTGGTTTGTATTTAAGCTCACGGGACCCACAGGTGCCACCCCTTCCTCCTCTCCCTCCACATCAGTGTCACTGTCCATGTTAAATGCAGGGATTGCATCTGTGAAGGCTGCGGGTGTGGATACAGACAATTCATCCTCTCCTGTAAGACTGACGTTGCTTTTCTGATTCACTGGCACATGCTGTCCACTTTCCTCAGACTCCTTCCCATCTAGTGCTGCTCTTTCTTCTTCCCTTTCTTCCTCTTCTTCACTGTCATCCACAATTGCAAGTGTCTTTTCTTTCTTCAGCTGCTGTCGCCCCACATCTGTGTCTGTCTCCTCATTGCTGAAGCTGACATGTCTGTTAGGTCTGTTTTTAGTGGAGGAGGAAGGTGTGATGGGACTCTCATCCTCGCTGTCAAACAGAGAGAAACATGACAACCATTATAATTTTGTGAAATGTGAAAGAATATATAAAATGCAGAGAAGCACAAACGGGATCAGTTATGTCTATGTTATGAATATAATAGGAATGCCCCCTCCCTTTGTCGATTAGTTGAAAAATGGTAATTTTGGTCTTAGTTAAGTAAGATTTATTTCATATATTATACATTTTTTCTTTTCTTTTCAAGCAGAATAACTTATGACAATATCTCTGGTAAACACAATATTTAAAATGGTGCATTGCATGATTTCTTGTGGAGGAACTGAGTTTTTAAATCTGTCGATTAAATCAACTAATTAATTGGTTGAAGTTAGACAGACTAGAATTTCTGTAGTCGAGGACAGCCCAAAAATACACTTATATTAAAAAGCTAAGCCTTAGATAGGATGTTGCTGACGTACCTTTCAGGGACAATTTTGTTTGTGGGACTCAGGAATGATGAACAGGTGGGACTTGATTTATGGGAGTCAGAACTGGAAACTGTAAAAGATAATAAAGATGTCAAACACAGCATACAAAAAGGTGGCTTTATTTCTATACTTATTTGCATCATTTACATACCTAGCACCCTGCGCCTTCTGTCTCCTCTGTCTCCGCTTGAGTCTGAGTCAGATTCTGGGACCAGGGTCCCCTGTGGCTGGGTTGGAGTATGCTCAAAGGACAGACAACTGGTTCTGACAGGAGTTTTCTTTGCATCCTCCTGGTCAAGTAATAACACCCTCGCCTTTGCACCTCCGTTGACACATTTCTTGCCACCTGTGCTTGTGTCACCTCCCTTTTCTATCGAGGCATCTGGCAACTGGGCCTTTACCCCTGAACTTCTGCTCACAGGAGTCCTCATGCACTCTTGAGAAGAGGCAGCGCAGCAGACATACTGACATGGGATGTCTGCCACCATCAAACTGTCATGTTCACTGAGGGCATAGCGCACATTAGGAGTCAGCTTTAAGCGGCCCTTGCGGGTCCCATTCATGCTTCCTTGGTCCCAAACCAAAGCCTCCGTGCCCACTTCACTGTGACGACCTCTTCTCCTGTAGACAGAGATACAGATGGTAGCGTGCTGCTTGGATATTGAGGGTGCTGGCAAGGGCACGGTACAGGTGTTGGAGTCACGGCCCAGCACATTATCTCCCAAGAACAGTGGCAACTCTAAGTGACAGAGAACACACACCAGAAGAAATTAAGTAAGGCAGACTGTGCACAAATTAACAAACCATAGGTGTAATAACAACAGTAGCAAGTCACTCACCTGTCTCAGGGATGTGTTCATTTTTTAAGATGCACAGTTTGGCCAATGGTCGTCCCCGCTTATCCTCAGTCTCCTCTTCATTTTCTTCCTCATCTGACTCCAATATTGAGTCACTGATCATCTGAGTAGCCTCCATTCTGTAAACAGAGTAGATCCACTGCAACACTTAAACACAGTGAAGATGCTACTAAGGCTGTAATGTCAACGTCAAATCCCACCAGCGTTAGCTGTAACTTCAGAACACAGCAAGATATAAGTTAACTGCCGTTAGTAGATATTGCTAGGCTAACGTTAGCCAAATTAGCGAATTGATAACCTCTATAGCTAAACCTTTCAGCAGTGTTCTTTCTAACGTCCAGTTTGTAGCGCAAAGCAACGCTAATACAACTTTTATTGAACGTGTATGGACATGTCTGCTTCACAACATCACTCCGCTGCAGTCCCACTTCCGGTCAGCATAAAAACAAACCCACGGACAGACGTTAACTCCTAACGTTAGTTTGAGTAACGTAAATGTTAATTCAAACGTCAACATCACAATTTCATTATTTATCGACTACTTACTGTAAAATTTCGCCTTTGTTGTCAATGAGTTGGAAAAGAAATTACAAATTTGAACAATTTTGCTTCTAGTTTCAAGAATATGACAACCCCAATTAACTACCAAGGTAATACACGTTACCCTGAAAGTTGTAAGGAATGTTTACCTAACGGGTAGCTACGCAATTAAGATATTACGTGGCTAAATTGTTCAAGTGGGCGAATGTGTTCAATGCACATGGGTGCATTAAGAGTTTGTCTTCACATTATAGGAGAAAAAGTTTCCCTCTTTACACTTACCTTCACACGCTTGGCTCAGTGGACATAAACGAAATCAACAAGCACATCCTGCACGGACTAGGACACGCCCCCAAAGGGCGTTCCAGTCGCGAGCGATTGGCCAATATACAAATCACTCACAGTGGAGTCTTTTGCCATTTGACATTAAAACCTCAGTCTTGATTTAAAAGTTTCTGATTGGACCAAAATCCCTCCACGCGTCGTTTGTCTCCGCGCGCACGGCGTATCTTAAAGGGACCACACAGACAGAGGAGTGACTACACACTGGTCTCAGTAATTGTCTAAACTGGTCCAACTGCCATTGCAGTTTCACAATTTTAAATATACTAGACATCTACTAATATATAATAAAAGACAAAAACAGTGTTGCATCAATAAGTAGGTTTTTGTCACTTAGGCCTGTTTTTATGTAGTTCACTGACCACACATTTCCTGAAGTTGCCTAAAGGGATTTCATTCTGTGGATTATATTCTAAATATTGCTATATATCATATTACTTGCACAAAGCATGACAACTGCCTTTGATACCCAGAACTACAGTGGCCCCACACTATTCTTTATAATAATGTGTGATTATGCTGAGCTAATGCACGGAATAAACTGACATTATGGGCCATTAGGTGGGCATTGCTTCATTACCTAACCCTTGAAGACCCGTCTGTGTTAAAAGACAGTACATTAGCACACAGCAACCTTGGGCCAATGTGGAAGGAATATGGCTACAACAGCAAATTTTTGCCCTGGGGCCCTATTGCAGGTGAAGCCAGGCATGCCTTGGACATCACCAGCAGGTGTTACAAATCTTTTATTTCCATGATATAATAAAAGTTCTACTTCTGCTTACTTTATTGTTCTATATTGTTCATGGTCTCCACGTTAATTAAATGCAAAGCCTTTCAAGAATTGATTTGCATAGTCTTAAAAATAATTATGCATTTAAAATTAAATAGACAAAACATTGTTGGTTGGACTAAATATGTTAAACTGCACTTTTGAAGTTGTATATCAAAATAATTTAAATGCTGCAATGGTGCAATAAACATATGTTCTTAGGTTTGATTCAACACTAGTTGTGGAAATGTGGCTTGGCGCAGAGAAGAACTTGCTCTGACTCATGTTGCAAATTGGTCATGCAGCCTCAACCATCATGCTTACAGAGTAGAAACCTCAAGTTATTACACCTCATTAAATCCTAAGATAATATCTGGTAACCATATCTGTCCTACTGTATGTCTGCACGAGAAGAGAATTCCTGTTTACATTACTCTGTTATAGCCTAATGCTAATGGAACTGACCTACTTATGCATGCATAACAAAACTGCATGACACAGCTGTTCTTTATGGCTGCAGGAAACAGCACATGAGCGCATCGAAATGTTTTATTACAGAAACTGCTGACCTCTACAGAACTGATATCCATCCATCTATGGAAGTCCCCCTGGATACCCCATCCTCTACATTTACACCTTTTTGAAATGTGTTTGAAATGTGACGACAGAGTTGTAGTTCATGTTTTATCAGAAAAATAACAATTTATAAGCATTAAAAAAAGACAAACAAGTTTTCATTTGACAACTTTATTTGCAGGGAATCACAAGAGATATCTAATGTATGCTAAAGCTTAATTCTAGCAATGCTTCAGACACTACTGTATGTTTGTTCCTTTGTTACTTCAGTGGTTGTTCCTTTTTGATCATTTTTCATTTTGGCATTGGTGTCTTGACCGTCACATCTTTATCTTCAAGCATCATCATCGGCCTCCTCCTCAAATTCACCCTCTTCTTCAGCAGTGGCATCCTGGTACTGCTGGTACTCAGACACCAGATCATTCATGTTGCTTTCTGCCTCAGTGAACTCCATCTCATCCATACCTTCACCTGTGTACCAATGCAAGAAAGCCTTACGCCGAAACATGGCTGTGAACTGCTCAGAGATGCGCTTGAACAACTCCTGGATGGCTGTGCTGTTGCCAATGAATGTGACGGCCATCTTGAGGCCACGGGGTGGAATGTCACAGACGGCTGTCTTCACATTGTTGGGGATCCATTCGACGAAGTAACTGCTGTTCTTGTTCTGGACGTTGAGCATCTGCTCGTCAACCTCCTTCATGGACATGCGTCCACGGAACACGGCTGCGACGGTCAGATAGCGGCCGTGACGTGGGTCGCAAGCAGCCATCATGTTCTTGGCATCAAACACCTGCTGGGTGAGCTCGGGGACTGTGAGGGCTCTGTACTGCTGGCTGCCTCTGCTGGTCAGGGGGGCGAATCCAGGCATGAAGAAGTGCAAACGGGGGAAAGGCACCATGTTGACAGCCAGTTTGCGGAGATCGGCATTCAGCTGACCGGGGAAGCGCAGGCAGGTGGTGACCCCACTCATGGTGGCAGACACCAGGTGGTTAAGGTCTCCGTAGGTGGGTGTGGTCAGTTTGAGAGTGCGGAAGCAGATGTCATACAAGGCCTCATTGTCAATACAGTAGGTTTCATCTGTGTTCTCCACAAGCTGGTGGACTGAGAGGGTAGCATTGTAAGGCTCAACCACTGTGTCTGACACCTAAGGACAGAAAACACATAATCTTCCGTCAGTCTCATGATATTAGAGGAAAGAACCTAAAGGCAAAACAAACTAAAATTAAAACTAAAATTGTTATGCTCTATCACAAGGATACCTTGGGGGAAGGCACCACACTGAAGGTGTTCATGATACGGTCGGGGTATTCTTCACGGATCTTGCTGATGAGCAGTGTTCCCATGCCGGATCCAGTTCCACCACCAAGAGAGTGTGTGAGCTGGAAGCCCTGCAGGCAGTCGCAGCTCTCAGACTCTTTGCGGACAACATCCAGGACTGAGTCCACCAACTCAGCTCCCTCTGTGTAGTGACCCTTGGCCCAGTTGTTTCCAGCACCGCTCTGACCTGGAGGATAGAGTGACATACAGGTGAGATATTCTTTCCCGCTGCTCATAAAAGGCTTTAGCCAGTAAATATCATGAGAATGTGGCTTTATTTCACTCACCGAAAACAAAGTTGTCAGGTCTGAAGATCTGCCCAAAGGGTCCGGACCTCACAGAGTCCATGGTGCCAGGCTCCAAGTCCACCAGAATTGCTCGGGGAACATATTTGCCTCCTTCGCAAGAAAAGACAAGGAGAGAGAAACATACCAGTTTAACGGTGCACGAAACCACATTCTGGGATCTTACACAGGATATATAGTATAATGTGAGAAAATAGCAGACATGAGGAAGTGCATGTCTCCAGCAATACTTCAGAATGAAGTTGCAAAGCGTAAGTGTTCACACAATATACCCTTTATTTATGTAAAAATCATTTGTTAGTATTGTAACTTACCTGTGGCCTCATTGTAGTAGACACTGATCCTGTCCAGCTGCAGGTCGCTGTCTCCGTGGTAAGTCCCTGTGGGATCGATGCCGTGCTCATCGCTGATGACTTCCCAGAACTGCAGACACAAAATGGAAGGTATCACATGACAGTAACTTGCAGAGAAAGTACACATGTATGCATCAGCATTGTGGTTTATGGGACTGGGGACTTTAAATGAGGAAAACAGCAGCGGTTTGCATTTTTGGGTTCTGATGAAAATGACAGGATTTTTCCCCTTTTCACCAAGCCGTATATTAACCCGTTTAATACAATGCAGCTGTTAATACTTCCATAGTCATTGACTGATGACTTAGCAGAATGCAGTTCTTTCAGATGTAAAATGCAAAGGAGGGAGCACAAAGGGGCAACAGATCACTCCAGGGCAACACTGAAAATAAACTCCATCTGCAGGCGGTCACACTACGCTGAAAACACTGATTGTTTTCTGATCTGTATTCATGTCTTGTTCACTCTTTAAAGGCCGCAATCACAGTGTGTATGCATTAAATCCCATGAGCGGGTGCGACTGCTGCATACGCAGGCACACATTTGCATGCACATAATTTTGTGATATCTTCCAAATAAGGCTTTTATTTGTCATACAGCCTGTGATTTTCTGCTAACAGCAGCAATAGGAGGATTTAGAGTAATCTGGATAAGAGGGCTGTATTGCTGCTCAGTACTTAAGAGATTGGGAGTCAGCTGCAGTCTAAGTATCATGACATTTAAATAAACCACATACAACAAAAAATGACCAAGTGACCTTAATATGAGGGAGATCACAGTCGGATAAAGAGAACAAAGAGTCGAAAAAGAGCGACAAAAAGACTGAGAAATCGACAGATATGTGACAGTGACACAGTAGATGGCTATCAGTGAAGACTGAAATGATCATAGTGAAAGAATGAGGACAATAAGCAGGAAAGCAGTGCCACACCCTGACCCAGTTCCCCACAATGTAGCTCTTCAGCAATTCTGTCAATCATATCCACTGGACATCTGAGTCAATGAGTCCTCAGGGGATGGAAACAAATGGTGCTCCTCACTGCAGCAGTTATTTTAACACCATATTGGGCTACATAAAGACAAATGATACTCCCTGCTCTTAGAGGGGAGATGCATATAAATTTACTGAATTAACTCCATTTACACAAACTTGCACTAAATGTAATGTAGTTTACATTCTGTGGAGCAATTGCTATGGAAATTAAATAAAAGCCTATATATTCTTTATATGCTGTTTGTTCCCTACAGCTATTCTTCCAAGGCTTTGCCAGCAACTGCATATCAGGTCAATTGAGAACCCAATGACTTCACCCACTGTGCATCAGCTGTTTCCTCCATTCCTCCCCCACCCTACCCCTAATTTGGTTAGGGGAGGAAAGACATTGATTACAAAGACAGGCCCTGCTTAACTGGAAATTAAAATCTCTGTCAGCAGAGCATCACTACGATAATGATGTGTCTAGTAATATGTGGGCCATTGGTAATGTGGTGTCCAAACTATATTTGAATACCAGTGCAAGATGCCTGAGTGTGTGTGAGAGGTCCCACTTAAACATCTGCTGTCTGTAGCAAATGATCACTTGTAAAACAATAGGAGGTAATAAGACAGGGATAATAATGGACCAAGGAGACAAGGAGCAGACTGCAATTGTTACTGTAAGAATGGGCGATGTACTGTACTTTATATATAATTACTGTACTAATTATATATAAAAATTGTCAAAAGTAAAGATATGAGTGTATTTAATAGCTAAAAGCATTGATGATGTATCTCAAAAATGAACTCTATCAGCCCTTTAACAGAAGCAGTTCTTTCGTCACCAATTATCCATGCCACACCCTTTCCACAGCCCCCCTGCCTCCTCACCAGCTGAAACAGCAGCCTGCATCCACAGCCGCAGGAATAAAATCTAATCAATATGGGTTATTGATCCATCAGTCATTTAGAGGAAAAAATAACCAGGCCTCCCATTCCTGCTCCCAGTCATTGTCTGAAAAACCAGCCATATCTGCATGTGAAAGACAAAGAAACCAGTGCGGACTGACTGAAGAGCTCTGACAAGTGAAGAATAGACTGATTTTTTTTTCTTTCTTCCACCCAGACAATGTCTTGAGGTCAGCTGAATCCTCAACTGTTGAGACGCAGACACGCCCGGTGCTGTGCGAACAAAACGGGTCGAGACACAAGCGCCCCGTTATACCGTTATTTCAATGTGAGTAAGCACGGTCCGCTGCTCCACACCCACCCACCAGTTACCGCAATGCACAGGATTCAGACAGAAAAGCAGCTAAATAAACATTAACAGTTGCTAAGCAGCACTTATGAGTTAAAATCTATGATTTATAGTGTCTTTTAATGTATAATATGTATGAAAGGGGTGTTTTTATTTATGCACAATGAGACAAAAGAAGTCCTTTGTTTTCATACATAATCAAACAATCAGCTAGATAAAGACTTGAAATACACTTAATGAGTCTGTCTATCATAATGAGTATACGGCGTTTTTTTTAATAAGGAAGAGGAAACGTAATTTTGTAAACGCATAAAGACATTCTTGATAATTATATTTTCTTACCTTGGCACCAATCTGGTTACCGCACTGGCCGGCTTGGATGTGCACGATTTCCCTCATAGTGGATGCTAAAGTTTTACAACGACGAGCAGGCGCGCTTCTGGGAATGAGGAGCCGACGCTAGACTAACGCCGCAGTGTCGGACAATGGATTTATAATGTTGGAGCGTTTCCAGAACGAGGCTGGGGCCGGGGAGCGGGCGTGGCTAGACCCAGACCCAGCTGCTGCGCGCGGGGATTGGCTGAGAGGACTGACCCGGAGCCGGGATGAGGAGGGGCGCCTCTGCGGATCAGGGTGTGGAAAAAAACGATATTGACCAGAATTTTACTAGCAAGTGTCCAAAAAAACACCAACTAACGTATTAGAGTTTTTTTTATTTCTGATTTCAGAGGCAAAGAACCAATCAGCAGTTTTAAAGCACTCTTCTTACTGTAACACTGTGCAGACAGATGGCAGACATTTCAGATTCAAGCCAGGGACAAGATGGGGTCAGCCAGCTCAAGCCCCTCTCCTCAGGGTCCTTTGTCTCAGCACAAGGCCCGTTTAGTAGCTGTTCTGGATGTTTTCATTATATTACATGATCCTGATGATTAAGTAAAACCCTTTTCGCTCCGCCCCTCCTACAATAGACCCACTTTCTCATTTGGGGGAGAAAGCAGATCAACAGTAGGCCACATAGAATTGGTTGACATCATCCTAAAGCTGGGAGGATTCATTTTTAGATACAGCCCAGTTTTTCTACACATAATCTGTAATAAATAGTGTGTTAAACAGGTGCCTATTCCAATTGTCAATGTGTAACGTGTACAAGGGCTTAGCCCATTATAAAAAAATTGGTATATCATGGCTTTTATATACTCAACTATCTCTCATAAAGTGTTAGGGGTAGACACCAATTGTTAAAAGGATTTGATTGGAAATGTGAAAATTCAATCATATGTTTATTACCAAGGTCATAGTGGTCGAGGTGGTGTTGTATATATATATATATATAGTTATATTGAGAGGTGTTTCAAACTATGTTATCCTTTCCATTAACATACATGATGGGGCAGAATATTAAAAAGACCTCTGGATATGATGCAAAACTATCACCAACTACAGGACCAGGACTAGTCCTTTATGCTCTACATGTTTGGTGACTGCTGGAGGCGACTTCACATCAGTTTTCTTCATACATGCCTAAATTCTCTGTTTAATTTGTGTGTGTGTACAAGGGCTTAGAGTATTATGAAATCAATATACGATGGCCATCATATGCTCAATTATGTCTCATAAAGTGATGAAGCCATTTTTGGGTAGACACCATTTGTTCAACAGATTTTGTGCTAAACTTTACACATTTTGACCAATTCAGAATGAATAAAAATGGCCAAAAATCCCACACAAGAGCTAGATTTGGTATCAAAGACCAACTCGTGTCGGCCAAGCATGTAGGCGTCATAGTGGAGTTTAAGAGGTTTATGTACTCATTTGTCTGGCAAACTGTTAAATGAGATTTTGAGGCCTCAGTGAGCCAGGAGTCATGTTACACTGGGATCTAGTCCACTTTTTGCTTTTAAGACCTGTGAATCTGTGTAAGCTAAACACTGAATATAAAAGCTTGTTGCAGCTAAATCATAATGTCCAGTGCTGTATGTGTTGGTATAAATGTTGTGTTTTGTCATGTGGAACTGTGTACACTTTTGATGCAAGACAAATCTGTGACAGATCTGAGAAGTGAAATTAAATCTTCATCTGTTGATAGAATTTGACCAGTTGTCATGGAAATATAGATGTTTAAATATCTGTTCCTTTTATTTCTGGGCGCTTCAAGGACTTCTCTTCCATTACTGCTTTGGAAACTGCAGTTGGGATAACAATCTCAGCTCAAGGTCCATTCAGTAGCTGTTCTGTTACTATCTTACATAAAGACAGTTTTTAGTCTCATTTAGCCTGGCCTGGCTCTTTTTCCCTTTCTCCTCACTTCTCCCAGGCCATGCACCCTCCTCTCTCTCCCCAGACCTGCCATCTTCAAACCATCCACCAGACTCTGGTGCCAGTCCTGCTCACCTGACAACTCCTCCCACATACACCTGCTGCAATTTTCACTCATCAGCTCATCAACTCATCAGCTATACAATAAACCAATAAACTGCACCAATCGGTCTGTTTCATTGGGTTCAGTTTTCCCCTGCTACCTGCACTTCAAACCATATCATTATTAATTTGGGGGTCTTGTGTGCCTTTTCCAGAACAGATAAGCTGACACAGCCTTACAATAAAATTTGTCGGGCATATCTGTGAGCATTAAGCAGCATAAACGTTTACTGGATTATTTCTGATATCAATTAGCTACAGTTTTCTGTTCAGCAGTCTGCGTGATGAAATTAACCCAAAGATGGGTTCAATAGTTGATGTCTGGCCAGAGTGGATAGGATGGGTGAGCCACTGCCAGGCATCTCTCTCCACAGATCACATCAGTCAGGAGCAAATCCAGAGCCCTCCATGTCTGTGATATAATCAGATTCGAGGTTTAACAGTGGATTACAGAATATGAACTAATCTCTGCTGCTGGATGATCTTTATTTATATGCAAAAGTCTGGTTTAAAAATTATTCATTATATTTTTTTCAGTCATGTAAAGGAGTTTTGTTGATATATATAAGTTATGAGTTGACTTTAAATATGTTTTTATTTTTTCCGGGGTAAATATTGAGGGTGATGGTTGAAATATCATCTCAGACAGTTCATGTTGGGGAGCTACTTCAAAATAAAAACATAAACCTAATAATCTGTTTGCTGGACATGTTTTATGTGATGTGTTCTCTGTCTGCTAAAAGCTCCATCTTCTTTTAAATTCAACATTCAATGCACAAATAAGCAGTAGAATCTGTTATGTAAGAATGTAGACTCAGGCACAGTTACAGACTTGCTGAGACAGCTGGTAGATGATGCCCTCGGCAATGCAAAGACACAAGGTCAATGGAAAACAACATTTTCAAAGGATACCGAACAGCTCAAATAGCATGTTTCATACCACAATATTAATCTCATATTTTCTGTATACACTCAGTGGCATCATTATTAGGTACAGCAGCTACAATCTAATGCAATCTAATGAACTAATTAAATCCAACACTGCGTCAAATTACATCTTTATTAAGTGAATAATGTTCTGCTTTTGTTGACATTGATGGGAATGTAAAAATTAAATTCCATGTTTATTACTGAGGCCATGGCTTAAGGTGGTGCTGTACTGGACTATATTATATTGAGAAGTGTTTCTAACTATTTTGTTCTTTCAAACACTAGTCTGTCATCTTCTGGCTGTTTGGCAGCTGCTGAAAGCTGCTTGACATCAATTTTCTTATATAGGCTATGTTTGCATTCTCTGTATCATGTTTGTTATATCAAATGTCTATAATGTCTGTATGGCTACTCTTATTTGAAATGGGGGTCAGAAGAAGGAGGACATTACATACTGTGCAGATTATATCACACATTTGTATTTTTTGTAATTAAATTAGATTACACTTTGTTTGATCAATGGATTACGTGTCAAATGACAAAAAGTGCCACGTAATTTGTTGGCTATTCAGTAGGTAATCTGATCTGAATCTGTAAATTTAAAAGAAAAAAATCTGACCCACCCCTGTTAATATGATTATGAACGTGCAGTTCTCACTGTCAACCACTAGATGGCGACAGATAGAGGTCATTGTTGTCTCGAGGATGGGCGTGGTCACCGAACACTTCCCCTCTCTCCAAACAGACATTTTTTGCCATTCCAGTTGACGGGAAAGGGCCCTCTGTCTGACCGTAGCAACAGAAAACTAACCTCGATTTTATCTATTAAAAAAAGGATTTTTTTGTATTATCCATAAACCGGTAAGTTAAACTGACTGATCTCTTCGTTTATTACAGCATTTAGGTGCATATATGCTAAACGCTGGAGGACTGTTTTCCACAGGCGCAGTGACGTTATCGACCCAGACCCAATTCGGCTGTCTTTAACAGCTAGCTAATGTTAGCATGCGTACTAGCTGTCGTTGCACACCGTTATTCGGTTTTATATTTAGCTTACTGTATGCCCGATGGTATTTTTGAAGCATCGATGTGTTTGCGGCCATAAATAATATTCACAATACACTGATCGCTAAAGGGATCAGATTAGAGATGGCCAAGCCGACATGAGTCCCCTGTATTGGGGCTGTGGTGAGGGGGAGGAGCAGACTTGTTCTCTGTAAAAATAAGGACACTTAATTGAGGGTCTGGCTTGAATGATTGACGTAGACATGTGTCAGTAATAGCTCGTGAGTTACTACCATATACTCGACTGTTCGATTCAACAATCAAATTATTATGCTGAAATATGAACAATGTATAAATGTTTATATCAGTCTTATGTAATGGTGGTACCTCTAATGTAAAATGTATTTAGGGCTTGTGATACTCACAACACTGAACTGTGATATGGTTTTATTATTATTTTTGTCTTAATTAGGACTCAAGATGTTTTACACGTGTGGACCTAATGAAGCCATGGTGGTGTCTGGTAAGAAATTTGCTTGATTTCACTTGCCTAAATATAAAGATGCATTGTTATTTCTCATATTAAGTTTAGAAGTTAGTTGGGTAATGTAACCCTACAACCTCCATTGTAATGTGTCATAATATCCTGTAATTAAAAGAGCCACGTTTTGTTTACAGTAGATCAGGTAAGGTGTCATGTGATTTAATCATCACATGTCTTGTGATAAGTTGATATTGAGCAACACAGTTTGTAGTAGGAATTTTCCACCATGCTTTAATGTTTGCTCTCAAGCTGTCGTGAATGAATAGCATTATTCACATTGTTTTTATTAGGAGCTGCGAGTTAATCTGTGTTCTGCTCCGGCCCTATGAGTAACTAGCTGTATGTTACTGAATGGCAGTGTAATGTTTGTTATGTGTTCTTTCACTCCAGGCTTTGGCCGCTCTCCTCCTCTAATGATTGCTGGAGGGAGAGTGTTTGTCCTCCCATGTATTCAGAAGATCCAGAGGTGATCTTATTTTCTGTCTATATCTATGTGTTAGTCAGCAAGCAAGTAATACAAATGTTGATAGAAGAGACATGTGTGTCCATTACTGAGCTGCTTGTCATTAGCAGTGAGGAGGAGTGGTTTTGTGGATGGTAATTGACCCAATTTCCCCACTCTCTTTTTCCTGTGGCTTGTCAGTCTTACTTCTTGTTATGATATCTCATCCGTGCTACTTATTCATGCTATTTCCTCTCAGAATCACGCTCAACACCCTGACTCTAAATGTGAAGAGTGACAAAGTCTACACCCGTCATGGCGTCCCGATCTCTGTCACTGGCATTGCTCAGGTATGCGTGAGAATAGAATGACTGAAATACTATCATGCTTTTTTGAAGTGAAGTCAAAAAGCTGTGCCTGTTTCCACAAATTAAGTAATCTTAATAGATAGATAATAGCTATTTAAAAGCAGCACCTGTCTACAGAAATAAACTTCTGCACATACAGGGCTGATGCTCTCTGTATTACAGACTAATGAATGACTTACACTGTTATTGGATGAGAACAAGTGACTGGTTTGTGATTAGTTTCAAAAGACACAATCACAGAAACAAAAGCAAGTTAAACTAGTGCAACTATTTCTCCCAGAGCAAACAACTTTGTGAATACTATATATGAACCCTCAGCGAACGTATTCCGTTCAGTTTGAAGGTTATGTAATGTTGGTAAACAAGCTAAAGGAAGACGACACTTGAACTCCCAGGCTGGATGAACAGGGTCAGTGGTACACCCCCATAGGGAAGGAATTTAGTGAGTTGTTGGTTGCTTTTTAAAGAAGTTTTTATTATCTGAACTGTTGCGTCTTTACATTTTCATACTACTGACTAAATTGTACACTTCAAGTCAGATAATGCCAGATTTTCACTGTTTACTGACTTTTTCACATTTTCTTATAGGTGAAGATCCAGGGCCAGAACAAAGAGATGTTGGCCACTGCCTGCCAAATGTTTATGGGCAAATCTGAGGGTGAGATCGCTCAGATTGCTCTGGAAACACTGGAGGGACACCAGAGAGCCATCATTGCTCATTTGACTGTGGAGGTTGGTTTGTTGACCTCGTAAAATAGATTTAAAGTTGTTCAGAGGCTTATGTTTATGACTCATCACTGACTTAATAAGTGAATGCCCATACACTATTATGAATATATCTCTCTTCATGTATAGGAGATCTACCAGGACCGTAAGAAGTTCTCCGAGCAGGTCTTTAAGGTGGCCTCCTCTGACCTGGTCAACATGGGGATTGGTGTTGTCAGCTACACCCTCAAAGATGTTCATGATGATCAGGTACTTTTTTGTATATTCTGGGTTCTTTTTCTGCCAGTGCTGGTGACAAAAACACTAATTAGTGGAGCAGCAGGAGTCTGAAGTGTCGTGAGCCTGAAAGTTTTTTGATATGAAAGCTTTTAGTCTCATTAAATGTCCTCTGTTACAGAAATGCACTCAAGTGATTGATATTGACTCATTGTCTCTGACTCAGCAGACCCCCAGCTGCTCTTTACATTAGTGAAGAATTCCCTCTAAGTGCTCCAGCGGTTACCACGCCATCCCATGTTTCTGTTTGCCTAATGCACTAGCTTCCTTTTCACTGCCCGAGCTGTGTGGCCTCACAGTTGAATGTCTGTCTCTGTCTCCCTCCCAGGACTACCTCCACTCCCTGGGTAAAGCCAGAACCGCCCAGGTGCAGAAGGATGCCAGGATCGGAGAGGCTCAGTACAAACGGGATGCAGTCATGAGGGTAAAACAAAGATTCTTCACTGTCCTTTAGCCTGTGGGCTCATATGGATAATCTGAAAATGGCAGTAATCCATCATTTAAAAAACAAATGCCAAACACTTTCTGTCCGGCTGTGTTCTTTATTCAGGAGGCCCACGCCATGCAGGAGAAGGTTTCAGCTCAGTACAAGAATGAGATTGAGATGGCAAAATCCCAGAGAGACTTCGAGCTGAAGAAGGCCGCCTATGATGTTGAGGTCAACACCAAGAAGGCCGAGTCCGAAATGGCCTATCAGCTTCAGGTACAGTTCATGGCCTCAGTTTGAAGAGCTTTCAGTTAGTCTCAGTTGTCTAATGAGACTGGCTGGGTGGGTTTGGAAGCAAGTGAGTAAACTTTTTGTACATAGCAGTTTTCAAAGCAGAGGTTTAATGTTGGAATTTCCATTTTTCGTTGTTTCCCTGATCAGGTGGCCAAGACCAAGCAGCGCATTGAGGAGGAGAAGATGCAGATTCAGGTGGTGGAGCGGACACAGCAGATCACCCTGCAGGAGCAGGAGATCATCCGTAAGGAGAAGGAGCTGGAGGCCAAAGTGAAGAAGCCTGCAGAAGCAGAGAAATACCGACTGGAGAGGCTGGCTGAGGCCCATCGGTGAGCACCAGAGACTTAATTCTGTTGTGATGTGTAGTTCTGAGAAGAGATAAACATCTATATACGCATAAAAATCAAGTGATGTGCTCTAAAATGACATTTAATATGAGATCACGATTTTGAAACCTCTCTTCCCTCTGTGCAGCCTGCAGCTTATCATGGAGGCTGAGGCCGAGGCCGAGTCCATCAGAGTGAGTTTCCTGTTTTTCAGAGACACTCCCATCCCATTTACACTTTCCCACAGCTGTATTTTCACTATATCCAGTTTCTCTTAAAATCTTATTACTCCAGTACTCGCACTTCTACCATTATTCTTAACCTTGTATTTTTATGTATGTGTGTGTGTCTTTATAGATCAAGGGTGAGGCAGAGGCTTTTGCCGTGGAGGCTAAGGGCCGTGCTGACGCTGAGCAGATGTCCAAGAAAGCAGAAGCCTTCCAGCAGTACAAAGAGGGAGCCATGGTGGACATGCTGCTGGAGAAACTGCCACTGGTCAGTGTGACACTCGTGGATGAATGAATAGATGAAGATAAATGTTAGAGCTCTCAGATGAAATACGTTGTGATTATATAGTCCATTGACTTAATTTGATCTATTTTTCTAATTATGCTTCTGTCAGCATTTCCACTTGCTGGAGTTATCAGTCATGGAGGGTCCTTTGTTTTATTTTACTGTCACTCAGCTTTCCATGATTCAATTATATTAAGCTAAACTAAACTTATTTTCCTTTGGGAATTATTTGAATTTATTTTTGCACACTTTAGGATAAAAATATTTCCTACATCGCAAACTTTTATTACATCCACCCACGAAGACAGCTTTTGTGTGGCTCTTGATCCCACAAAGCAAATAGTTTCCATATAAGTCCCAATTTTCAATTTCTTCACATTTCAGTCATAAAAAATGACAATTATTATAATATCTTCAAATGTCGAGTCATCCTTTCCAAATCCTCCCTGCACTCCATTAATTCCTTTCTTCTCCTGTCCTGCAGATGGCGGAGGAGATCAGCAAGCCCCTGTCGGCGGCTAACAAGATCACCATGGTGTCCAGTGGCGGCTCAGAGGTGGGAGCAGCCAAACTGACCGGAGAAGTGCTAGAGATCATGACCAGGCTGCCTGCCGCCGTGGAGAAGCTCACTGGAGTCAACATCGCCCTGGTAAGCCGGAGACAGACAGCTGAGAGACAGAGCGACTGCTGCAGGAAGTAATCATCTCACGCTCCTCTCATTGACTTTGCAGGCTGGAGTATCGCCCACCAAGGTGCATTAAGAAGAAAGGGAGAGTGATCAGAAGAGATACTCAGACGAGGAGCTCCGCGTCTCCTCCTTGTGCCTATAACCACTGTAACGACTCTGCAGCACCATAGTCTTGTCTGATCGTCTGTGTGCATGCACGTGTTTTCCTTGTGTGTCTCTTTTTCACTTCCTCCTCCATCAAGACATTTTTTTTTTGTCCTCTGCTCCGTGGTTTCTTTTCATGTCCCTGATCTGAACTGTTGTGCTTTCTGCTGTGGGTGACAGCAAAAGCAGCTGTGATGGATGCAATGTTTAATGAAGCTACTTTTTTTTTTTACCAGGAGACAAAAGCCTCCAAATAGGTATTTCTGTCTTTGTTGTTTTATACATGACCTTAGTATGCAATTTTATTATTATTTTTTTTTTTTAACTCAGCCAGGATTATTATTCCTGCATTGGGCAATCAACTGTCATTTTTATTTTATTTTTATTTTTAATGTAGAAGTGGCTGTAGTTTGGTGCCTTTCAACTCATCAAATGGTGCTGAGCTCTTTATCGCAGCATCACCGTCATCGTTTTGTTTGTGGGGTATTGTTACTGTCATATAGAGTTAAGTTAACCTAACCCTGTTGCTCTTCGTCCACCTGTCCATTATAAAGAGACTAAAGTGTTAGTTTGCTCTACATGTCGCTGTGCAGTGACTGACTGAGTTTCTGGGCCCAAAGTCACATCAGTGGAAGGATTTTCTTTGTGGTTCAGAGTGAAGGGGAAGGAAGTGGTTGAATTGGAACAAGCTTAAGAGGTTTTCAGTTGAAAGTAATGGAAATGTGTTTTAGTATAAAAACATTGTTGACTTTAGTCAGTTGCTGCAGGAGTCTTGGCCTTGAAATGGCGACAGTAAATAATAACCATCACTTACTAACAAACTAACTCAATGAGCTGCCTGCTGCTTCGCTGTGACTGCTGCCTGAACTCTAAACTGATATATGGGAGATAGTTTGCTTTTGATTGTCTCTATTTGTTGTACTGACTTTCCATGATAATGTGATATTGAGTATTATAGATTTTGACGTATGTAAGCTCTTGCATGTCGTCATGCATCTCTGAACAGGAGCTCTTTTCCTCAGACTCTCCTCCAACAGTCAAATGTTTTCCAGCTGCAAAGCCATATGCATTTTTTTTTTACCGCCAAGTGCCTGGTCAAAACTCTTCAGTCAAGTTGACTTCTTTACTTAAGCCTCTTATACTTCTCTGTCAGGGAACATTTCCTCATATCCAGCTGATCCTAAGCCATTGGCCATCACTAGCGACGGCCGTAGATGAAAGCCAAATCAGCCTCTACTGGTGTTTTACGTTCTTGTGACTAATCTTTCACTTTCCTAAAAAATGTGTTGCTGCATGTCTGTAGTTTTAAGTTGACATAAGTGATTATTATATAGCTTTGAAGTTGTATACGAGTAAAATATTCAAGATTTATCTGTAGTGAAATGTTCTAAGATGTAGACAATAAAATATTGTTTAATCACTAACGTCTGTTTCTGTCTGATTTTTCCTCATAGAAATACTCCGTTCAAATGGCTGAAGTTACATTTAGGACCAAGTGTATTCAGATCCCTGACTTAAGTTTAAGTACTCATACCACATTGTGACATTACTCCACTGCAAAAAAGTCCTGCATTCAAATCTAACCAGTAAAAGTACAAAAGTATCAGCATCAAAGTATACTTAAAGTATCAACAATAAAAGTATGTGATAGTTATATATATTCCAAATATATTATTGTATTTATTTGTATTGATGCATTAACCAATGGAGGTCTGGATTTGGAAAAACACACTAAAGGCTGATCCAGCTTTGATGTAGTGTCCTTAAAACAAGTCAAAATGAGGCTCAGTAGTGTGTGTGTGTGTGTGTGTGGCCTCCACGTGCCTGTCTTACCTCCATACAACGCCTGGGCTGCTCCTGATCCTGATGAAATGCTGGATGGTCTCCTGGACAGTCTGTGGTGCAACGTGTCGTTGGTGGATGGAGTGAGACATGATGTCCCAGATGTGCTCACTTGGATTCAGGTCTCTGGAACGGGTGGGCCAGTCCATAGCATCCATGCCTTCGTCTGGCAGGAACTGCTGACACACTCCAGCCACATGAGGTCTAGCATTGTCTTGCATTAGGAGGAACCCAGGGACAACCGCACCAGCATATGGTCTCACAAAGGGTCTGAGGATCTCATCGCGGTACCTAATGGCAGCCAGGCTACCTCTGGCGAGCACATGGAGGGCACACCCTGTTTGAGCAGACACATGCACATTTGTGGCCTGCTGGAGGTCATGTTGCAGGGCTCTGGCAGCGCTCCTCCTGTCCCTCCTTGCACAAAGGCGGAGGTATCGGTCCTGCTGCTGGGTTGTTGCGCTCCTCCAGGTCTCCTGATGTACTGTTCTGTCTCCTGGTGGCGCCTCAATGCTCTGGACAATACGCTGACAGACACAGCAAACCTTCTTGCCACAGCCCGCATTGATGTGCCATCCTGGATGAGCTGCACTACCTGAGCCACTTGTGTGGGTTGTAGACTCCGTCTCATGCTACCACTAGAGTGAAAACACCGCCAGCATTCAAAAGTGACCAAAACATCAGCCAGAAAGCAGAGGAACTGAGAAATGGTCTGTGGTCACCACCTGCAGAAACACTCCTTGATTGGAGGTGTCTGGCTGATTGCCTATAGTTTCCACCTGTTGTCTTTCCATTTGCACAACAGCAGGTGAGATTGATTGTCAATCAGTGTTGCTTCCTGAGTGGACAGTTTGATTTCACAGAAGTGTGATTGTCTTGGAGTTACAAGTGTTCCCTTTATTTTTTTGAGCAGTGTATAAAGTTTCATAAAATGTACCTCAAAATTGTACTTAAGTACAGTACTTGAGTAATTGTACTTAGTTACATCCCACCACTGACTAAAGACTAATTGATCAACAGAAAATTAATTTGCAACAAATTTAAGACTAGAATGTGGTCACAAAACAACTAGATGAAAAAGTTCAATAATCAGTGTACTGTATACACAGCTGTACGGTACTAGAAAAGCTTGAAAATGTACCTCGTAAATGACTGGAAAGTGCTTTAATTTGACCCCAAACAAATGTGAAGACATCACCTCTGGGTAATTATCAAATGCACGTTTCTTTTTCCAGGTGATTTATCAATATTGTAAATAACTGTTAGTCACAGCCCTGGATCACATCTCAGTTTATTTGAAAAGGTTAACTTTATTAAAACATCTACAAAAATAGACAACGATGAATTACAATGGCATCAAGGTAGCAAGCGTTCTACAGAGATACAGAAGACCCCAAATGTAACAAAGAGTTTTCCATATATTAGTAAAGGAAATTACAATTCTGTCCTTAAAATATGTACATACTATTATGCTCAACCTCGAAGACACAAAAGGACGAAATCAGACATCAAAGGAGTGTCTAAGTACATACAGTATATATAAAAATATGGGTTTAGTTGAACTACAGTGTATCAAAAATGACTCCAATGGCACAACCATTCACAAATCAGTAAACGTGTTACTTGATCTCCAGACTGATTTACAGTGCTTTATAATCAGTAAGGTAGATAGACTGATTCCACCGCAGTCAGCTTAATGTAATAACATGGGATAATGCATGTCGACATTCACACTTCCCTGTTGGAGTTATACCTTAACTTTGTTTTTAGAGTACAGTAATGCATTTGTCTGAGCGGAAAGATGAGTAAACACATCTCAACACCCAACAAAAGTTTCTCATACATTAAAAATGAGATGAACTGATGGTGCCATTCCATTTTTTTAAATAATATTTTACATCTCATGGTTTGGCAACGTCTTGTAGTGGGAGGATTTAATAAGGCAGACACACTGTCCTGAATTTTGATCTCCCTTGGCAAATATCTGATATCACTGCAAGTAAAATGCATTAGTGTCCACATCGATAGGAATCATATCAGGCCCCTCACAGAGAGGAGTTTCATCGTGGCCAGGGATATGCATGTTCGATTTAAAGTGCAGCTGGTTGTGGAATTTTTACGTCAGTCCTTTGTGTCTGGGTCGCAGCCAGATACAAAAAAAAAAATGCCGAAACACCTGAGCAGGCGTGTGCAGATGTCCCGTCCACTGCGCCGGCTGGCAGCACCGTCTCTCTGCTCGATAAAGCCGTTCCAGCCTGTGGGTCACGTCTCGTCTGCAGCAGCAGCAGCAGCAGACCCTCCTCTCCTGAGCTCGTCTCCTCAGGTTTGAGAAGTCCGTTTGGCACCAGGGATACAGTTCTTACTGCTTGGACTTTTTTTTTTAAGCAACAATGGGGGGAAGTGTCAGTGGTTGAGAGCAAACCTGTAGAAAGTAATTGCAATTGCATGGGGGGGGGGCTGCTGTTGTCTGGTCCACATCATTTCACATTAGTCCACAACAACTTAGAGTTACAGCTGTGGATGTGGGTCACTGTGTAAGGTTTCGGGGTTGAGATGGACGATTGTGGAAGGGTCAACAAACATGGTGAGATCTCATATCACACACGTTCCCAACAGCCATCAACTATGTTGATCAGAATCTTTTCATAGACTTGTGGATTATCATTTTTTGTGTCTTCGATGGGCAAAAGGGGCTGAGGCGTGGAGTGATCCCACTGACTTAGACTGATTACATGTGGACAGTTGGCTGTACATACTATAAATACTAAGACAATCCCTGTGTGTGCACTGTCTGAACTCTAGGTGTTTGTGTCATGTGCATCCTGTTACCCTGCATGTAGCATTTTAGATGGATAAATAAAAAACGTAATAATGTTCGAGTTTACTGTGGTTGTAGTTTGGAGTATTTTCTGTCATTTAGCCTCTGCAGCTTCCTGTGTCATTAACTCTACAGCACTTAATCACCAGTCACACAAGCCCTCTGTGTGTTAAAGTATCTGAGAAGATAAAGTTCCTACGCAGACTGCACCCACCACCACACAAACAGTGAAATGTAGCTCAGACCTGTCTAAAGCTGGAGTTAGTTTGGCCTTTGGGTTTGGGGGGTCTGACGTGGAAATAAACCGAACCAGCGGTGTCTCAGCCCCGACCACCCAAAAAGTACAAATATAAAAAGCGAGCAACCCACTCTCCCTTCTCCTCTGCTGTGCAGCACCTCCACCACACCTTCCCACTGTAGCCAGGATGCATAAATGTACGAGAGGTTTCCCACTCTTCAGCAATGCCGTTCTCCTGTTAGTTTCTCTTTTTTTACACCATGTTCATGGCATCCTCTGTTAGGAAGGAGTGGATGTCGGCGAAGGACGGGCGGAGCTTGCAGTCTCTGTTCCAGCAGCTCAACATGAGCTCGTAGAGACCCTGCGGACACACGGCCGGCTTGCTCAGATACACCTGCATGAGAAAGAGAGATAGAAAGGTGTCAATGCATCAATGTGTTACTCAACTAAATGCACCAACAGAAGAATAAGACGTGTGGCTCAGAGAGCAGCCACTAGAGGGCTTCTTGTGTCATAAACCTCCACACAGTACATGATTAATTTGTGCTCTGGTCGCATAGATGCATTGAGTAGCATCTATTACATTATGATGCCTTAAACAAAGTAAAGTTATTATCTCAGTGAACAGCTGAGGACTGACACTGGCAGACTGTGTGCTGGTACCTGTCTGCCCTGGTCTCTGAAGAACTCCCCAGCGTTGTCGATAACTTGTTCATCTGTGAGGTTGGAGTACGGCTGCTCCTGACAAACGCTCAGCATCTCCCACAGAGTGACCCCGAACGCCCACACATCGCTGGCCGTGGTGAACTTACCCTGGGAACATAAAACCACACAGTCATTATCAGTTTCAGGCAGATTCAAGCACTTTTCAGGCATTTTCACACTTAACAGCTGTGGTACATTAAACATCTAGAATTAGTTTTACTTCCTCATCACATTAAATTGGATGTTATTGTGCTAAAAAAAAGAAATTTGTGACATACATCATATTTTCCATCAGTATAAAAATGACTATCTGGATCATCATCATAGGCAGGCAAATTGTTGCTAAGTGATGCCACATTAACTTGATTTCTTTTACACATTAGTACTAGATTTATTTTGTATCGTTTATAGTTTTTTAAAGGGGGAATAAGTGGTTAAACACTTGGTCCTCTGGATTTCATGTCTCCATGAAACCAAAAGTTGTATTTCCTGCTGCACAAAGATCAGAGTTACTGTAGTTTACAGTAAACAACCTCCTGCTGTTGCATATACAAATCGGAAAATCTTTCCGTTTTATAAAGTGAAAAGAAAAGGAGAGAAAACTCTTGTGAACTGTGCAACAGATTCACTCTTAAGTATTTTTGATAATGGAAGTGGTATTTCTAAAAATGTTCACATGGATTTTGGTAAAATTTATTTTTATAATCCTAATTTTACCACTTTGGTTCTCAGACACACTCCTTCCAAATAAGAGTAAAAATCTAGGATGGTAAATTAAATGAATGAGGTCAGCTGCCCTTGGCGGGTCGCTCAAATAGGCCCGCTTCACCAAAACTCATCATTACGACACATAATTTGATCGAGCGCGGTTTGTTTCGCATCGACTGGTGGTGGCGGCACACTGCAAAAGTAGATCAACATAAAAGGAAAAATGAAGCGCGGGGTGGAAGTACAGTTAAAAGAAAATCACCAGAGAAGAGGCGCCTCACGGATAAGAGAGTGAGGAGAGATTGGCTTTTTTTTTATGACAGCAGCACCAACACAATGAGCTGCAGCATTTGCCGCAGGTACTCAACAAATAGGACACTGAAAGTGTTTGTTCTCCTCTTATGCAGTTTAAAGGCCGGCTGGAAAATATTTTGCTCTTTTTTTTAGCCATTGGCAGAAAGACCAATGATTACATTTTGTACCCTGCAAAATAATATGATCATTATATAACAGTACTGCAGCCATCACACACTATCACATGCACACAAACACACACGCCCCTGTCCTCTCACCATGAGTATACACTCCCAGGCCATCCAGCGTATTGGCAGCACAGCTCTGCCCTGGATTCGGTAGTAGTCTCCAGCATACAGGTTCCTGCTCATACCAAAGTCAGCTATCTTGATGTGACGCTCGCCACCACGATCCTCCCCGCTCTCACCCTTTTCACCCCCCACCAGACAGTTACGCGTTGCCAGGTCCCGGTGCACAAAGTTGAGGGAGGAGAGGAACTTCATTCCTGATGCAATCTGGCTGGCCATGGAGATAAGTGCCGGATAACTGGGGGGAAAGTTGACAGGGATGAGGAATAATACACATGTAATACTGTGTGTTCCTTTATATCTTGTGCAGGTTTGTGTGCAGCATTTCTGGATTACCTGATGGTCGGGGTGTTATGTGAAGGCCCTGTTTTGTCCAGAAGCACTCGGTGGGACAGATACTGGTTCAAGTCTCCACATTCCATGTACTCAGTGACCATACAGAGGGGATCACTGCTCACACACACTCCCAGCAGACGGATGATGTTCGGGTCCTTCAGGCGAGACAGAATCTTCACTTCTTTCAGGAAGTCGTTCCTACCGAGACGAGGAGGAAGAGTGAAACGCATCAGAAAGCTGAAGGGATAACGCAGGGAGGATAAAGAGTGAAACATGCTCATTTGAGGTGAGATAAACATGAAAAAAAAAAAAATCTTGAATCAACACTGCTGCCAAGAGCTCTCGCAGGCTTTACACCTCATCGATCTGTTTTTCTGGTCAATTTGTTTGTGCTGCTCTGGCTCTCCCATATAAACCTGTGGACAGCCACTCTCAGCACATAAGCTCACATGAGATAGGAGCTCTACCTGCCCAGCGCAGAAAGAGCAGAGAGCCAAAGTAAACAAGCAGCTGGCGAAAAGAGTCAAACGTCGAGAAAAACACAGAGGCACAGATGTTTTTTTTTCTCAGGAGCTCAGGGTACAAATCAGGGAAAAAACTCATAACTGACAGGTGAAAGAAGTCGCTGCCAACACATGAGCTATAAGGAAAGGTTAAGTTACTATAAAATGTGCTCTAAATGTGTTTTAAAGTCTGCATTCTTTCCTCTAGAGGTCAAATATCACCTTAAAGTAAAACTTCAGCAGAAAGACTTTTAATCTAAAACAAATACTGTGTGGAATGAAACATTCCTGAAAAATCTATTTCTAAGAATCCTCTGATATTACCTGACTTTTCAAGGAAGGCTATCACATTTCCTGACTTCTCTGTCAGCCAAACACCTCTAAACATTCCCCGATAGGGCTGAGCAACATATCAGTGTTATATCCTGATATGAGGCTTGATGACATCTTAGATTTTGGATATCGTCGTATTAAAAGTGTTGGATTTACAGGTTTTAAAGGCAGCATTACAGTGCAGTGATGAGCTGTTAACCCACATAGTCACTATGATGATTATTTACCAAAACCTCATTATTATTGTTCTAATATGCTCATATTTTGTGATAGCACCAATACCCTTAATACACCTTAATATCGCCAAAGTATCGATATTCAGGTATTTGGTAACAAATATTTTTATATTTTTTTACTCCTTATTGCCCAGTCTTATACCCTGATACTCCAGAAATTCAATGAGCAGAGGGAACGCTGCGGTTCAGTGAACACCCACGAAAGCGGAGAAGAGTTGATATGCTGCAAAAGCTGACAGAAAAACTGTGAGCCACACCGAAGCCAGGCTTGGCTGGGTACGAGGTGACAGACCTGGCATTCTTGGAGGCGTCTGGGCGCAGGATCTTCACTGCTACCAGGAGAGGGCGACCTTTTCTCACATTGAAGGGGAACTCCAGGTTGGGCAGGTCCTGAGGATTCTCGATTTCACACAGGTGCACCTTTCACCGAACAAACACAGACATTGTTAAAGCAAACTCAACCCTCCACCCCTCTGCACAAACAATCTTCGTCAGGTCATTCCTCACCTCTCCAAACTGCCCTTCTCCCAGCTTCTCCTTGAAGATGAGACACTGGCGCGGCAGCTCTGGCAGCGGGGCGGCGTCGGCCCCGGGGCTGGAGGAGGCCAAGGCGGGCACGGCGTAGGTGTTGTTCCCGCTGACACCCTGCAGGCTCACGATGTCTGCCTCAGCGTAATGAGGCACGCTGGGAGGCAGCGGAGGAGACACGGGGGGAGACAGGGAGGGGTAAGGAGGGGAGCCAGGGTAGGGAGGCGGCTCCTCCTGAGTTGGGGGGAAGCCCTTCTCCATGTCCATGTCCAAACCACAGGCTGGAGGGAGGAGGACGAGACAGACAGGGTGGATGAAATGGAGAGATTAGAACAACTGTGTGATTGGAAACAGCTCTGATTTCCTTTAAGACGGCCTGTGAGTGGAAGAATCACATGCCATCACAAAGTTCGACAACGTGTTATGAAGGATAGTTTGGATTTGGGGGAATTTCATTGGACACGAATGACAAAAAGTCTTGTTGCACAGGACTTTCCAAAGACTTTGCAAGATTATGTGCAGAAAGGAGAAGCTTTAAAAAATGAACCAAACACAATAAAACAGGATAATAAAAAGTCCCAGAGTTACAGAGATGGATAAAAATAAAATCTGAAACTATAAAACATCGTACAAAAGCTACGGCTCTCTTTACGAGATAGTTTTTAGTTTAAAGTTGGAGGACAGCTGAAGGACTTTCGCTGGAACACATGCTGGGATCTGCCTCGCAGGGCCTATTATTACTATTTTTCCTGTTAAATCCCTGGACGTCCATTGGATATTGCAGCAGGTATCAAAATCTGGAAAACACATAACTGAACTTCTTGTTGTGGATGAGGTGAAGACTTTTTATCACAATCTTTCTGGGACAATTATTGGTCTTTTCTATTTACTTTAAACTAAATTAGAATCTGCTGCTCTACGTGCAAATCAAATTTAAAGCACAAAGGTGCAACAACTTAACATTCAACTCGATCTGCTTCCAGGAGGCTCTGACAGTGCAACTCAAAGACTTGTGAGGAGTGCAGCTGAATACTAACTTATTACACCAATGTTACATGATAATACAGATGATGATAGGAACTTTCCACCCCAATGCACACACTTCCACACAGTGGAACAGTGATATTGCTTTTTATTGTAAATGTTAAGATTGATGCAGCATTTAGAAAAATACTGAATAAAAATTGTCAACACCAGGCACAGCATTGGTTATTTATTAACCTCTTAAAGCCCGCTGTGTGAATCTTTGACCTGATGGTGGTGCTAGATGAAAAGTCACCAGTGGGATTCACCCTGTGGGTATCACTAATGTCTGACCCCACCCAACAGCTGAGATACTTCAGTCTAAACAACAGTGAGTTTGTCGGTCTTTGGGTGAGTTTGAACATTTCTACAATCCCCCAAATACCAAACCGTCCTTCAAACAAAGTTATATTGGTGAGTAAACGAGAGTGACTAATTATGTGAGTAAAAGAAGAGATGATGAAGGTTAGACACATGCAAAAAAGAGACTAATCGTATCCCAGAAGCGTTTCTTCGTGCGGTGACTGTGAGAGCACCGGCCCTGAAAAGACAGGTAGGAAGGTGAGGAGGCAGGTGGAGAGTTAGAGCGTCCTTCTGACTGTGTTGGCCCAGTCTGAGGTCTCTTACCCTGGGGCACATTGAGGCTCTTTTCCTGAGCCTGAGTGTTGCCGGGGACGACTAGGGGTCTGGTGCGTTTTCTGTGATCTGACAGGAGCAGGTGATAGGCTGGGTTGTTTAACAGCAAGGCTGGGAGGGCACATACACATAAACACACAAACAAACGAGCACGGGACGAGGCGGGGTACACGCAGGAACCATGGTATGGATCGTATGGATCGTACAAAATGGCACGTGACACGAATACACACACACACACACAACGAAACACAATAACAACCATTAGCATGACGCTGTTAGCATTTCCATTATGAAACCAAGAGAGGAGGAGGAGGAGGGGGAGGAGGGGTGCACTGACACATGGAGCACAGAACAGATGAGCATAGCAAGAACAGGCAAAGTTAACAACTCCAGCAAACACAACAAAAAACCAGTAGATGAAATAATGTTTCTGTTACTCATGTTATTTCAAACTCACACAGGCGCCTCGTAAAGACGGCATGCAGACCTCCTGCCGTGCAACGCAAGTGAAGGAATGCCTTTTCTCTCTTTACTCCTCTTTTTCTCCTCCCTCTTTTCTTTTTCTTCCTTTTTTCTCAGAACAATAGCTCTTTTGTGTTCCCCCATCTTCTCGGAGGCGCTCTTCCTCGTGGGGTGTTTGGTTTGATTTAGTTTTGTTTGGAGTGGTGAAATACATTGCAATACCATTGTTTTCTTGATATGCGTGCCACATTTTTCCTCCCGCTGCTTCCCCTTTGGACATGAGTTTGCTTATTGATACGATCAACCGACGGAGGAGGACGGGCATGCCAACGAAACAGACTGTACAAACCGCATACATGTTTACAGCATTTTGAATTCCGTACATATGGAAAGTGGCATTGTTTCACTCCATGCCAGTTCTGTGTGGTTGACTATGGATCAATCTCTGTCGACATGTATTTAGCATGTGGTATGTTTTACTGTAAATCAGCATGTGGTATGTCACGCTACTCATGTTCTTTGTCACGCTACTAAACTTAATGATTTCTTTGTTGCTGACTGAACCACTCCAACAGAAAAGACAGACCCATACATAGATATAAACGCGCTGCAGGATATATGTGTGTTTGTGTCTTACCTGTGCTGTCTCTGTGATCCCTTGGCCGCAGCAGAGCGCTGGGCTCCTGGTACTCTCCTTCTGCCTCCCTGTCATGGTCGCGGTCATCAGGGAAAGTGTGTATGCGCTGGTAGCGGCTCGAGTAGCTGTGTGTGTTGTTGATGACCACATTGTCCGAGGGGACGGACAGGTGAACCCGCAGCTCGTCACTGGAGAGACTTCCCTGGGCCTGAGAGGGCAGAGGATTTACAGGTAAAGCAGAACGTACAAGACAATATACACTCAGTCACCAGTTTATTAGGTACAGCAAAAACTCATTCAGTCTAGTACAAATAAATCAGAATCATCTTTTTGTTATTGCTTAAGTACAACAGAATTGAGGTTGAAACTCTTAAATTCAATGCAATTTCTACATGAAACAAGTTAAAGAGAAACAGTATAAATTAATATATAGACATAAATATTGCACAGTCAACTATTGTATCTCACAGAGGTCAAGTTTGATGCATTTCAAGTGTTTTCAGTTGCTTAATTTTGCAGTATTTAGTGCATTAAACCCACATTCATGAAGTTTAAAAGGTTCATGTTCGGAAATGTGTTGAGTCCACATAATTTACTACAGTGTCCAACCTTTTTATATCAGTGAGGCGAAATATTAGGTCCTATAATACAGAACCACCTCAGCCAAAACTCGCCATTACAGCCTTCATTAAGAGTAGGATTCATTGCTGGACTGTTGCATTAGCACTGCATTAGTTTTACCTACCTCTCTACTGAACTGGCAACTGAGTGTAAATGCATCATTTGAATCCCTAAAGCAGATGGTGATTAAACTGCCGAAACGGCTTCTAATCTTTGAACAATCTGAAGTAAATGTAAAAGGATTCCCACAACACCTCCAGATGGATGGAGATCCAGTGGTATTCTGCCAAAAGACCTGCAGCTGTTATCTCAGCCCACTATCCATCATTTAAACTTGGTTAAAGGGACAGTTCATCCAAAGCGCACGAGGAAACATGTCCTCGCCGGGGGTTATTTATTTTGCAGAAAGTAGTTACAGTGAGAGCTGCTCACAGAGAGATCTATGGATGGTCCAGAGTAAGCGGGACGATAGTTCTAGAAAAGTAAGACGTAATTAAAGTAATTTACCTTCTTTGTCCAAGCGTGGTAAGAGAGATAGATGTCGCAAAAGTTAGCTATTAAAGCCAAGACTCAATCTCAATGTCCCCGCTAAGGCCTGAAGTTACATTATCTGGTTGTGCTCGAGTGAGAGAAGCTGCAAGGGCTCGAAATGGTATAAAGAAGAATGGGACAGCTTAGTGCGGCGAGGTGCTTGACCGGAGAAGTTTCGATGCCACTTGGAACTGGGTTATTTTAGCCGATACCTTAAAAGTTTCGAGTGCAGATACCGAGCCTTATATTGACTCACCTTGCCCAGTAATTTCTTCCAGTACTGCCTCCACAGGATGACGGCTATCACAGCCAGCAGCAGCAGGATGATGCCCACCAGGCAGCCAATCAGAATCGCTGTATTACTGCTGTCATCTTTGGCGACAGGAAGCCCCGCCCTCGGAGTGTTGGCACCAAATTCTGCATCTAGACGAGAGAAAATAGAGGCCGAATCGTTAGCTGTTGTACGTGTGAAGCTTGATTGTCTGGTGTTATTTGTAGATCTCATGTGATGTGTGTAGAATACTATGCAACTCTTTTTTTCCTCTGTGGGTATGAAATGCTGCCGTGAGTTAATGCACTCTGTGAGCATTAGCTCTTTCAGAGCAGTCACGCACTCAGCGGGGTCACACACACCGACACGGTTTCATCAGCTTACTAAACATCTGATGGGGATTGTCTGTGTTTGTATGCATCCAGTATGTCCGCTCATACCACAGGGCTCCTCGCTGCCCGCTGCTCTGAGAATGTGAAAACTGTTTTGCTTCAGCTTTGTAGTTAAATATTAATCAGAATCATCCAGTTATGTTTTCCCCCTTGAAGGTCAGATGTGGCGTGGTATTTGAATGAGGGATGGAACTTTTCTAAACTCTAAAAACCAGAAAAAAAGATTGTTTGCAACAAGAGTTAAAACACACATCCCATGTAAGACGCTTTTATGTGTATATATATAAATATACACCTGTAAGCACACAATCACACCGACGTTCATAACAGAAAACAACCCCTTTCTCACCCTCTCTGTCACTTCAACACCATGCGAGTGATAAATAACCCCTAACAAAGCAGTTCAACCACAGCCATTAACAAGGACAAAGCAGCATACACGCCACAGAAAACCACTTCCAGCTTTTTTTAAAAAGCCTGTTATTGTTTAACTGTGTAGAACAGAGCCAGTTCCCCGGGAAAAAAAACAACAAAAAAACATGCAGTTTGAGAGACCGCAGGAAGCCAAGTTGTTATTGTACATAAATATAATGTACTATAGCTCTGTTAGTGTTTTTCCTACAGCTGTATATCTTCAAACTCAGGGGACAGAGCCCGGTGCCAAAGCCTGCCCCCTCCGTTATTCTCTCTGCTGAGCACTGGGACAGTTTTAAGATGCTGGAGGAGGGCCAGAGAGGAAGGAGCTCGCTCCCATCTCTTGGTTAATCCTCTCCGTCTTTCTGCGCTCTCACCTGACAGCGTCCAGTTACCAGTGGTGTCCATCATGAAGGAGGAGGTGGTGGGGGGTTCTGGAGGAGCGAGGGATGGACAAAAGGAGGAATGAGAGGTGGTGAAGAGACTCGGAGGAGGGTGATGAAGAGAGGAAATCATGGATAGCAGGATTCAGGCTCATTTAATCCATGCAAATGAAACTCACTGAAAGTTCACACCAACTTTTAAATTGCTAGACTGAGATGATAAAAAAAAGAGATTTTTAAATTAAAACATTTGACCTTTAATTTTAAGCCAGTTTTCTCGTGCCCTTTAAGCACAATGAAATCTGTAAGATAAGCTTCCGGCGTTGACTTAGGTTCAGCAAATGTTTGGCTCGGAGCCAAAGGATTTCAGAGCTCGTGATAAAGAGGGAGGCGAGTCAAACATGGGCCTCCTTTGGCACTGCCTGCCTCTGGCTCTGCTTTAACACATGGCTTAGACACACTGCCGACATGCTCACACTCATCACAACTGCAGAGAAAGAGACGGGCACGGGGACTAGAGGTGATGAGGGAGAGATCAGGGGAATTAGAGAGGCAGGAGAGAGCAGAAATGCAGATGAAGCAGCATGGAGGGTGATGAAAAGGGGACAAGTCAGAAAGAATGGTTGGTGGAGAGAAAGATGGTAAACACCAGAAGATGTGGGGGTGAAGAGGAGGAACAGCAGGACTCACCAGATGGGCCGGCGGTGGTGTTGGAGGAGCTGCGGCTCGACGTGGGAGAGGAGGAGGTGTGGTTGACAGCAGGAGGAGAGGAGCTGGTGGTAGGAATCTTGGGAAGATTAGGAGGAAATGAATCAGGCTCGGTGACGTCCTCCTCAAACGGCTCTGGATGAGGAGAAAAAGAGAAAGACAATTTAATGAAAATGAATCATGTTTTATATGTTTAGGGGCTTTTTCATATGGCACAACGCATGTCTGGTTGTCCTCAGCTGTTGGGAAATAGTGGTTGTGGTCACAGCTGGTTGTGTTTCCAGACAAACAGCATTCATCTCTGAAAAATGATCTTAACTATGTTGTTTTTTACTTGGAACCAACGAGTTCTTATTGACTAATCTGAATGATTGTGTTGTTAACTGGAAAACTAATGTTTGCTGTTTTGTTTTAAATACAAACTTCTCTGTGTTATCATATGTTTAGGTGACACTACAGGAAGTTTTGAGGAGATTTTTTTTTTAAAAAGGTGTTTGTTTTACTACAATTTCTCCTCATTTGCATATTTTAACACATTTCATACAACTTGTAACCACACAAAAATACTTTTCTTAGTGAGAAATCAACCAGGGAAGTTGTATTATATTGATTATGTCTTACCCTATTCACTCGTAGTGTCTTTAAAATATATACTATATGTATTTATATTACGTAATGCTAAAAGGCTGTTTTCTCAAAAAGAGTTTTACTTTCCTCATACTCTGAGTCTGAAATCTCCACTTCTGCAGCACTTACCTTCACCAAACTTTACAGTTTAATTCCAATCTATATTCTGAAGGTTCTTACAGAGGGGTTTGTTCATATATTATTCATAGCCTGATTTACATAACATTTATTCCTAAAAACACAGCAAAAGTGGATTTTTTATTGCTGTTGACAATATTTTCTGATTAACGGAGTGATAAAAACAGATATCCCAAATGCCCCTCGTATAAACCTTTGACTCCAATATCTCAACAAAACAAAACAGGAAGTTTGAACCCAGATTTACCAAATGTTTAGATTTGTGTCCTGGAAATGTATGCAAATTAGGGCAGTGTAGTCGGTGCAATTGTTGCTGCAGACCGATTACGTAACGGTATCGGAGGAGAAAATGTGATTCACCTCTGTCTCTTATAAGAACATCAGGCTGCAAGTTATGTTAGTTTTGTTGTCTGCAGCCGTGAAGCTTTCTGCTGGTGTCAGGACCTTGAAGGAGACCAGCGTGACTCCTGGTGTGACAGCTTCTACGTGTAATTTATTACCAATCTGGCGCGAGTCCAGCAGCCAGAGACATGCCAGACCACCTCTGGGTCGAGTCATTTTATCTACCAGCATATGGTGTGATTCCCGAGCACTTTGCCGATTCTTATCACGCTAAAACTGACAGGTTTTTTGAGGACAGAGGACAGTTTAATTAGTCACAGCAATCTCGGTTTGAGAGCAGCGGAGGAGTCCTCTATTGGACTTCCAATCAGATACGCATAAATCCTGTCTTTACAGAAAACACCGAAACCCTCCTGTGTGCCTGCTGCGTGGGTCTGTTCCAGCCTGTAAACAGGTAGATGGTGAAGATAAGAGGACAGATGGAGCGCTCAGCAAACGCTTTCTCAATCTGAAACACAACATTAATTAGAGGGTGTTAATAATAACTGACGCATCTATGTTCACAGTAATCCCATCTAGTGTTTTTTGCAGAGAGCGACAGAATTGTTTTTTGTTTTATCCCTGCCAGTCAAGACAAGTCCTTCACTGTAAAAAATCTGACACCTTAGATTGATTACAGACACACGTCAAGGATAGACACTTTATTCTGAACGTGATTCTGTCACAGTGAGTCTGGAAACAAATCCAGCTCAGATATCTGAGTGTCACTTGACTTTTACTTTAAGCATTTAAAGAATGCTGATTGGACTTACACCCATAGTACAACAATCCTTTTCAGGTGTCTCCTTTCCTGTTGCACTCGTCTATATTTAGCTATTGTTTGGACGAAGCCAAATCTCTGCTGGATCACCAGAACAGTGCCACACATCGCTTGGATGTGTGCGACGCAAGTGCAAAGCCTCGATAGAAGAAAAACTGCCTGTCAGAGCCTCTGAAACACATATCTCTCATATGGACGAACTGATCGCTTTAATTCCTACCAGAGAGGAAGGATATCTCGCTGATGAGCAGCCAGCGGTCAGCGAAGTAGAATTTGCAGCGAAGGATCTGAGCCGTCCGCCCGCCCAGCGGGAGGGAGATGGGCCGTGAGGAGGGGTCCTTCAGATCCTCGAGGGGCACCGGCAGAGTGAGCTCAGTGGACCAGGGCTGCAGGATGCTGGGCTTGAACAGACATTCGACCTTGTTGAAGACTCTCACGCCCTGAGTGTGACGGTTGTTACTGTGAACCTGGAGGAGACAAGAGAAGGGAACAGAAAGAGGACAGATGAAGAGGTGTTGGACAGGTAACAATCAGGAAAAGACTCAAAATGCCCACAAAGACACACAAAATGACTACAAAGAGACAAAAGTGCAACAAAGAGACTAACTAGAATTATGAAAAAGAGGCAAAACAACAAAAAAGAGACATAAAGCAACTACAAAGAGACACAAATTGACCAAAAAGACACAGGTAACAGTCGGGAAAATGCCCACAAAGACACACAATAAGACCAAAAAGAGACTACAAAAACAACAGAGATACCAACGTGAAGCAAAGAAAACACAAAGCAACTACAAATACACGGGTAGCAATGAGGAAAATGCTCACAAATACACATTAAAAGACTACAAAAAGACAAAAGTGCAGCAAAGACACACAAAGAGACTCACAAAAAGGGGCAAAACAAGCACAGACAAAAAATAACTATAAAAGTCTGTCACACAGTGAGTTATAACAACTACAAAGAGACAGAAAATAACGCCAAAGAGACACACAACCACAGAGATGCAGAACGACAACAGCAAAAAGAGGCTAAGCAACTTTTAAGTCCACTTGTCTTGAGCTGGTGAAGCCTGTCAGAGTCCAGGGGCCCATTGTCTCATAATCCAACTATCAACACACCTGAATTAACTCGACCCTCATGCAAACATGTGAGAAATTGGGAAAAACGTGGCCTTAATTATTAATTATTTGTGGAGAAGCACAGAGAGATTCAGTTAGCACACAAAATTAATGGCACACTCTCATCCTGTTCAAGCGTAATTGCTTTGGCACGACTTTAGAGCCGAGCAGGACTACAAATTAACAAAATTACAACACAGGAGGGAAAAGAAAGGATGCTAGAAAATCAGGTTTATGACAGAAGACCGATAGAGGAGAGCAGCAGATGATATATCGCCCTGTTTCTACAAGCAGGCAAAGGCCAAAGAGAAGAAGAATCCATAAAAGCTGATCTAATATATGTGACGTCATTGTGGCTGGAAGCAGGAAGAGGAGAAGAGAAAGAGACGCGCTGGAAGACGGAGAGCGTTTAAAAGAGTGAACGAGAGGTCAAAACTGTAGGTCTGAGAGATAGAGGAGGAGGAGGAGGAGACGGTGGGAGGTAGAGGAGGTGATGTGAAGGCTGCTCCGACAGGTTAGCTATTAACCTCACACCTACTGCAGGGCCAGCCACTCTAACCTAATCCACATGTTAATGCAGGAAGAACAGCTGCACCAGATGTTGAGTGTAACTGATTCTATCTGGAAGGGGACAAAATGGGGGGTTGGGGGTCTGTATTGTATGTTTAATAAGTCAACAGAACCAAAGTAATACACTACTCCTTTAGGGAAGACAGCTCCGATGACCTGCACAAAGCTTAATTTGAGAGCACAACACTGCGTTCATTATGTTTCGCTTGTTTCATCATAAATCCAACCTACATTCATGAGCTCCCTCTGATCTTTTCGTAGCGTCGCCCCGTCTTCTACATGAGCTTACAAAGAAAAACTTTAAATTAATTCCCAACGGAGAGAACTGGAGCTTTACAAAGAAAAATCAGAGTGTATTAAAAGTCCTGTAGGAAGTGCTGGGTTATGACCAGGAAAAGGTGAAAGGGCAGATTTCCCTCTGGGAGAGTGATTAGGTGCAGGTTAAGGGACAACAGAGACAAGTCAGGCCGGCATTGAGTTCAGGTTCCCTCTCTTTATTTATTTGACCTGTGTGTCTGACATATCCGCTCTGCCAGGCCAGAATAACGACTTATGTCAGCTGAGGTTAGTGAGGGAAACCCACTGGGGAAAAGAGAGGAAAAACAGGACAAGCCTAGGAAAAACACTTGGAATACCGCTGGGAAAGATTTGAAAAGGTAACTGAGAAACAGCAGAATAATAATGAAGACGTGAAGAAAAAGAGCTGAGAGAGAACATTCAGAAATGTTGGCTCACAGCCAAAACCAAACCTCTGAAAGATTACTTGTCACTTCATAACACTGACTGGGGATTCATGCTGTTTAATATGCACATGTATAGGGTGAATCCCACCCTAACCGACATTCCGATCCGCATCCAACGAGACAACACAGTTATAACTCAAACTGGGTTGCTTCATATTATCGTCCCCCCCTGTTGCTCCACAAAATAACCCCAAAAGCCACACAGACGCACAAACAGACTGTGAAGCAACTCGGTGGCACCCAGAGAGCCGAGCGCAGACGAGCTGTCCCATGATAAACAATGGCACATTAAAACTAATTAAATGGCTGCGGAGCTATTCCAGTCAAAACGCTGCTTCACTGGTTGGATGGCAGACGCATAACTCTGCAGCTGGAGTTCGTTTTAGAGGTCGTACTGGTTGGAGCTGCGTGAATTACTGAGGAGTTTCATCAGATGCGAAAAGAAAACAATCAGCCTAATGTCCTGCCGTAATCACCATGACATGCTCGTCTTGAGCTGATGAGGCGATTAATTAACCGAATCAAGGTGTTCACAAACAAACAGGTCTTTGTCTGCTCACTTGTCTTCACGTACCAAATGTAAATCATCTACGTGATCCCATTTTAAAACGTTAAGGAGCTATGAAAGTTGAATAAAGTCAGTTGTACTTATTTAACATGCAGATTTATGCATCAAGGTGCTCGACAATCTAATCATCTCCTCTTGAGAGGGAACAAGTGGTGTATCGAGACGGATTGCACTGTGAACTGTTGTTATTCTTTAAGCAGAGGTTTTGGCCTTTCGCCTTCAGTAGATAGCTGGCGGATACAGACAATAAGAGGAGAGAGCAGCTCAGGTCCTCAGCCGGAGTGAATCAGGGACGTTTTACTTACAGCGCTGCAGGACGGTTTTAAATAATCCACATACAGATTCTATACAATGACAATAAAGGCCTCCATTCTATTATCCTCCTCTGCATTTAAACATAACACCTCGCTTTTAATATTGCACTAATACACACAACCAAAAAAAAAGATTTGACTGCTCTGCAATGAGGTTCCATGCAGCGAAATGTAGGAAAAGTTTGAAGGAGTCAACTCGGCTGAAGAAATGACTGCAAAACCTTGACGGTCTTTGTCCTGGATGACGACGGCTGCCACATTGTCCTCCGTTTCCTGTCTCATTCAAATATCATTTTTAAAATGAGTCTTTTCAATTAGAGGGCTGCACTGGGATTGGGATCCCGCGGGGCCCATGGGAACACAATCCCAATGCAGTCTAGTATGTGTCTCAACCACCAGGCCACAGGGAGGACTTGTCGACTATTCTTGAGTCATTGTCGCACAGACGGGGAGATTCCACTGGGATAACAACGTCCTGCATAACACAGTCATTTACACACAACAGCACAGGAAAGACACTGTCATCAGATCTGACACGCGATGAGATGAGAGACTGAATGTGCATGAAACTGGACATTCTGCAGATTCTGCATCCTCTCGTTGACAAACTGCTGCAGCACCTTGAACTCCCACATTAGAGCATATTTTACAAGCATCTCTGGGGACACAAGCCAGAAACCAGAGCTTTCAGCAACAATGACATCTAATTTACAGTCAGCTCCGAGCTGTCTGAGATTCCAGTGGGACAACAACGTCCTGCATAACCCCCTCACATTCATTTACACACAACAACACATGCACCGTCACACAGACTTTCACTGCATACCTGCATGTTGTGAAAAACACGCGGCTTCTCAAAGTGGAACTCGATGTCCACGCTGCCTTGCCCAAGGGCTTCCCGGCTCCAGCCCAGGTAGTCGTACCCCGGCCACACCCGCAGCTCTTTAGTCTGAATGAAGTCGTCTCCTCCCAGGACGCCGTCACACAGCTGACCCAGGCCTCCAAACTGCATCCTGCACACACACACAGCACTGTATGTCACTTTCTATTAACTAACATATTCATGCGCTGGCATGCAAAGATGCATAAACAAGCATATATACATAGATGTGCATGCAAACACACACTGAACACACACGTCTGGATTAAATCAAATGTTTTAGCTCACCCACGAGCACAATGTCTCAGCCCCATTACCCACACAGCCCACATGGACACACACCAATCTCTACTTCACCCCTCCTTTACTCCCTGCCAAAACATTATGACCAGGAAACGCCTCAAGTCCCCGAGCAACTAAAAGAAAATAATGTCATTCCCTTTCAATTAGGCGGACACCAGAATAAACCTCCAACTAAAGGATTTGGCTGAGACCCACTTCAGAGCTCACAGACGTGATTAGCACCGAGGAGATTTTGGTTTTCTACCGATCGCTCCACATGTTGACCAGAACATTCGGATCAGGATCAGCATTTGTGTTTCGTGTTATAAGATCTGAATTTTTTTACTTTCTTAATTACTGGAGCGAAACAGAATTTCTCTACAGGGATCAATAAAGTATTTCTGATTCTGATTACAGAACATATAAAGCAGAAAATGCTTGGGGTGATTTAAAAATATTGGTATATAATTTATTTTTATTTACTTAATGAATTAAATGTATTGTAATTAATTAAATGCATTTTATTTATCTAGATAGTCAGCAATTTATTGACTGAATATGCAGCACTGATGTTTATTTATCTGATTGATTGTATTTATTCTTAATTTTCTAAGTTGTCTGGAATATGTTGATATAATGTTACATATTGTAAAATATTCTTTAACAATCCATGTCATTTTAATTCCAGTTCAAAAATTCACTATATCAGCCACCATATCAGTAATTTTTTCAGTCTAAAACTGGTATCGGCCTCATATCAGTCAGGCTGTACTTGTAAATGTTACTTGTGATCATATTTGGAAAAGAAGTGCAGCAATTTACACTCAAGGTCGAGTCAGTTTCATCATGCATTTCCATGAAAACGTAATCCAAGAGGAGCTGTTTATGGGAATGTATGGAGATGAGATACTTACTCATACATAGAAATGAAAATGTTGAAAAAAGAAGCAGCCTAGAGCGCCTGAATATCTCACCCCTGCTCGGTGCTCCCATCGTAGGTGGAGTCGTTTAGATAGACAGGCATGCCAGATGGGCCAGACAGGTGCATGACGTGACCCACGGGAGCTGTGTACGCCTTCAGCCCATCTGAGTGACAGACAAATATGGAAAAATATTCATGTGATTGTAAAAGGCAAAACATTTTGTTGTAAGAAACGGACCTGTGAAACTGCATGAGCCAACATTAAACAGTAATCAGTGCCACGGGGGAAAAAGGCTGCAGCTGCTTTTTAAGTAGTAAAACAAACGAAGAGGTCCGCTGCTCCGTCCGAGCCACCATTAACCGGTGAAACTCAAGCCGCTCCGCTCCGGTACACAGCTAATCAGCCCGCTCCCCCGGAGCAGAGGTGACGTCAGCGACGCGGCCCGCCGCCCGCCGCTCTGCTACACATAATAAACAAACGCTCCACATAGGATTTACAGTATGTGTGCCACAGTGTGCACAGAAAGGCGTGTCTGCGGATGTGATTATGCACTTAGATGTGTGTTTCATGTGTGTAGGAGAGTGTGTGTGGGTCCATAGGTCACTTCATATCTCGATAACGATATTTATCACGATATGGCAAGTTTTCTGCTTATTTTTGTAAACTCCTGTGTAAAATGAACACTTAAAACAATAAAAAATACTGAGTATTGTTATTATGAACTTTAGTGCAAAGTCAACATAACATCATAGAGAAAAAGTTAAATAAATAGTTCCAGCAATACACTGATTGTCTTTACATGCATGTACACACTTTCAGAGTAATCAGATTACTACATTGGTTTTAATTTAATTCCACTTGTGTGTTCTCATGAAATTATTTTTTTGGATGAACAATAAAGCCGAATGAATGAACTGCTGTTAGAAAACACAACTCACTATTTATTTTAACCAACAGTTGGGTTTCAAGTGGACTTTTACACATTAAATCCCAGTTATGCCCTCATGATTCTTCCTACTCAGTTTTGTCAGTGTGTAATCTCTCAGAAAAAGCAGACGGACTAAATAGATGCAGAGTCGGACAGCAGGATCTGTGCATATATGAATCTCACGTTGAGCATAAATGAGCCCTTAACATGTGTCTCTAATTACCAATTAAAACGTCCAAATTGTGCAACACGATATCTCCATGTGCGCTGTATAACTTCATCATGATACAATTCTTCTGAAAGATAAATGATCATTTTGAGGTACCGCCCAAACCCAGTGGCTCCAAGCTGAACGTAAAACAATAAAGTCAGGAGAGACACTGATATGTGATATCCGATACGGGATGAGATGCGACGCAGAATGTGCATAAAACTTGACATTCTGTAGATCCTGAATAATCTCTGACTTGTGGATTGTGCTGCACTGAATCCACATTAGAGCACATTTTTCAAAGATGGTTTCTCTGAAGACGCAGACCGGGGAACTCGGGGCTTTTAGCCTCCGTGACAGGCTCTGATTTACAGGCAGTCTGTTGCTGTCTGAGGGAGGCGGATGGGGCAGGAGACGAGGTGAGCCGGTCATAAATACTCAACTAGTCAGTGTTGTGCTTTGGGAAACATGGAGACCAATACAATTTATCACCATGTGGCTCCTTTTTATCCGAGAAAACCTCAGTGGGGCTGTTAATGTGATGCAAGGCCTCATATCAATGCATGGGATGTATGAAAAAACACACACACACACTTGTAATCATTACCATCGAACAAACTCTGCTTTTACCCGCTGATACGGGAGTAAATCTGGGATGATAGTGAACTGAGTCACCTTCTCCATATGAAATGTGTTTTGATTTATGTAGAGGGCATGCCCCAGAATATACAGACCAAATGAATACTAAAGAAACAACAAAAGCAGGGAGCTTCTTTCCTCTGCAGTCTCGTCGCGTCTCTCTCACCTCAACACACACACACACACTTACCGTTCCATACGCAACCGTAGAGCTCCACCCGAAGACACACACTCATGACCCGGTCAGCCAGCGGGTAGAAGCGCACCATGCGGGCCACGATGGGAGGGCCCAGGTCCTTCAGCACAACATCATACGTGTTCTCATTTCCTGACACCACCTGGGGGAGAGAGGGACAAATATTCAATCACACAGTACATTGCTCGTCTCCCCTGTTATCTGCGAGGTTGAATGAGCCTTGCCTCAGGGCTCTGGCTTTTTATTCAGTATGCGTCTTCAATTTCTATTAATCTAAGAGGAGCTCATATGAATTCACCTTTTCTTTAATACACAAAGGTGTAAAGGAGGACTGATTTTGGTTTTTGATTTACTTGAAAATTAGCCTGTGGCAGTTCTTGTACGAGCAGCCTTCGCCTGAAGATTTACATTTTCTTGCAATTTCTATGGTAATGATTCCCACGATTTCTTCGCCGAAGCATTAGCGACTGGATCTAAATTCTCATATTATGCAGTGCTGGTACAAAATTGTGCAGAACCCAAGAAAATATTGGACATTTACCAAACACAATCAGGCCAATCGTGCCTTTATCTGCTCAAGGTAACACATCATGAAAACTCAATAACAGAAAAGTTATTAGACAAAGTTTAGCTGGCGCGTTGCCAACCGGCTCCATTTGAGAATAAATCATAAATAAATCAAACGCAGATGAATATTACAAACCCTTTGTGTTTAACACAGACATTCATATTAATCAGCTGCAGGATATGTAGCTGTTACATATCAATAATGGAGCATCAACCTCAACTATAAGTTCACTGATTCCCCCCAGAGCTCATTTAGTGACATTCAAACTGTCACTTCTCCTCATTAGAGTGCACATGAGGGGCGGGGAACCAAACAAAGACTTACTTCCTGGCTCCAGCGGTCCTTCCAGGTGTTCCATTTCACTCCGTCTCGAGAATAACGGAGCCGATAACTGCGGGCGAACTCCTGCCCGTGCCCGTCGGCGTGGCGACCCTGTGTTCCAACCAGAGCCAAGAAGTGGAGTTCATGCAGGTCTATCTGCAGGACACAGGAACACACACCATCAGAACACACAACGCTCACTAATACATGGAGATAAAGTAACAAGATAGAGAAAATAAACAAACAGCTGAATGCCGGGTAGATTTAGAGGGTGACATTTTGGGAAATATGCACGTCACATTGCTATCTCTGGCCGTGCCCTTTTAGAGAAGGCTGCAAACTGGCCAGACGCACTCTAGTTTCTGCTGTTCAATTATTTATTGCATCCTGCCGGTGCAATAAATCTTTAGTCCTGGTTGTGTTGCTGAAAAGTTGTGTGGCCCAGACCTCTGGGGCACGCTAACCCAATAGAAGTCGTTTCTGGCCCTTTCAATATGCAAACTGTGATCACTCACATTCTTAATTAACTCAAATCATTAATTCTTATGTTGCATTCAAATGGATTTCAACTTTAGTGAACCACATGTTTGAGATCCCAATCAGATTATTGCTGGTCATTGGTCCAAACTGCCAAACAGGAAGTGAGAGCTTACAATGGGCTTCATGATACAGGGAACAACTATCAAAACGACTAAAAAAACACTTATTTAAACTGAAGCGGTTGTGCGCTGAACACCCTGTTGTGTTGTGTTATGCAACTTCACTGCCCTCTTATTATGACGGGTTTCATTAAAACTTTATCATAGACTGAAGGTCTGTTTGACAATCTGAAGATAATTTTATTTTCATTAAGCTTTGACATAAATGTATACGCGAGATTTCTAAAATGTTTGCTGCTGACTGTGCAACACCCCTGACATCCCCGTCAAATGAAGGAAAACATACTTTCTATTGCTCATATTTTACTTGATTGATTATGCACCAGTTTTAGCTTCCTGTCCTCATGTGGGGTGAACTGCTTGGAGGTAAACTTGGTTCAGTTCAGATCTGCTGGAAGCTTGCTGCTAGCTGCTCAGTAGCCCGCGGCCTAGCCTTACTTTTCTCTGCTTGACTTGTGGAGCTTATGTTTTTTTGATAAGAACATCATCCTGTTCAGTCTTTACGCTAAGCGAAGCTAAGCGCCTTCTGGCTCCAGCTTCATATTTACTGGGAAGATATGACAGTGGTATCAATCTCCTGATATAACTCAGCGAGAGAGCAAATAAGTGTACTTCCCAAAGCACTCTCTACTATATTATCTGTTGTAAAAGCACTCCAAAGAATAGCCTTCAGTAGATTAAAGCCGCAATTAAAACCTTTTATATCAGCTTCATAATCATGAAATAACAATTAACGACAATTAGATCATGTTTTTCTTTTATTAAACAGTGGTTGTACTGAGCACTGCTTCCAAATGTTATATGCAAATGAGAGCAGAGCAAACAGATAATCTGACCTGAAGATATTCTGATCCGCTGGGGAAAACGGCTCCTGCAGGACACCACGCTCCATCCCCCTCTCCAGTGCTCAACCTGCAGGAAACAGAGACTTATTACTGTTGCATAACAAAATAAGAAGAGAAAAGTTAAAGTGAGAACTGAAAAGTTTACGAAATCCCAGTTCTACACCCAAACATTCACATGCAGAGATACAAACACACCCACAACAACACTGACTACATCAAAACCCACAGAGCCGGCAGCATGCAGAGGTACAACTGAGAATTTAATACAAACAGTATTCAATACAAGCTGTCTGACCCTCCTCTACCAACATACATATTGATTCAACTGCGGCCAAACATTCATATATAAATTGGGCAGAGCTGACGGAAAGAAATAAAAGCCTGGCTGTTGCTAAAGGCGCGCAGCAGGCAGCAGAGAGACTGCTGGGAAATACAGAGAACACATGAAGGGAGGAAAAGAGATGAAAGGAGTGAAAATTACTAGCTTCTCAAACCTTACAACAAGATCTGGTGCAGAACGTCAGGAGTAAGTCGCTGCTTCTCCGCCTGCCATGACCACACACATGCAGCACTAAAAGACTTTCACTCAGCGTGACCTTCCTCAATCCAGCCTGAGAAGAAAAGTCCATACTGCCACCACATATTGGCCGCATCAAGACCGCAAACTTGGCTCGGTGCGTCTGTGAAGTCGGATCAACTCGTACGAGGAGCTTTTGGAACTGACGCCAGGCCACAACCGCGCTCTGACCACCGTGGGGCTTCTCTCAGAATAAAAGCTGCTGCTTTGACCGCCAAAACAAATCACTATATCAACTCGGTCACGCCGACAGTGGCGCTTGTTTTTCAATCAGTCCCCTCGGTGGGTGAGATCATGCAGCCGGAAACCGCGAGATGATATCAACACATTAGTGCTCCACAAAGTGTCCCGTGATGGAGGAAGAGAGCCGAGGATGAGGAGGGAGAGAGGAGGAATGTGACTGGGCAGAGTTCAGTCCACCGTGCACCAGCCAGCAGGATTAACATTACAGCACACTGTTCTGCCAAGAACCTCATTTTTCTCCCATTTCTCTCTCTGTCTCCTGCTTCCTACCTAAATACCAGCCAACAGTTCCTCGCTCACCCCTTGTTCTCAGTTCTCTTTTTCCCCTCCAACTTTTCTCCACTCCCTCACGCCGATATGCTGATATTTCACTGCCTCAGAGTAATTACAGCCACCAGCTCCGAATCCCTGCCTTAACCCAACACCTTCCCTCAAACCCTGTTTTCAAATTAAGTTCTCTGCAGCTTTCAGCGCGCCGTCACAGTGATCCACCTTCACTTGTTTGCTTTTTTTTCCTGTGTCCGCTGTTTTCTCTCTCAGTGTGTCCCCGGTGTCTCTTAAAAAAACAGTTTGGGCTAATAATCATTTCCACATGGTTAGACGTTCAGCCAAGAGACCCAGCCCTGACAGACCAAGGGAGACAAATGCACACACACACACACACACACACATACAAACACACACAATCCCCCGACTGCACGGCTTTAGCATGTTTCAGGCCTAGCTAGGCTCTCATGAATATGACCTCACTGCCAGACAGGCATGGTGGTAATATAATTACCCAGTGGGTTTTACAAAGACACACACTATCATCTTCTATCATAATCTAATAGACCTCAGACAAATTACTTAAGTGTGGTGCCAACGGACTGAAAAAAAAAAAAAGTCATGCAGACATACACAACCCTTCCAGGGCGACATGTGCACATGTTCCTGCACTAGAATGTGTTATTAATAAAGTAAATATAAGTTTATATTTAGGATATTTTCAACACACACAGCTCTTTCGTTCGCATGGTGGGAATTGAAGCTGCGATTCTTCAAAGCCACCAGACTCCATTGAGAAAAACAGGAATTTTACTTTGCAGAACACAGGAGTTGCTGGTCTACTGCTGCCTTCGTTTGCATTATTGTGTGAATTGGGAGGTTTTAAAGGGTCAGTTTAATTTCAGCAGAGAGATCTGAGCCAATTTGAAAGGGCTGCAGCTGTTGTTTTGCATGTTTAAATCAACTTGCTACTAATAATACACTTTATATCACCATTAAGTCTCAGTTTCAGAAATCTGAATGTACTTTTACATTATACTGGTTCAGTTTTTATTTCTGTATTTTGCGAACATCAATTAACATACTCTTAAATACATATAATTGTGTAATCCATCTCAGTGAACATCAAATCTGCACTAATTCATATCAATGTTACCTCGTCATTGCACAGTAATGCAGTTTAATTGCAAGCTGTTTTGAAAAGTCTGCAAAAGAATAACTGCCAGGGATGGTGAGAATAATGATTTGTGAAATCTTTTAACTGCAGCACATCTCCAATATAGGCTATTGACCTTTAAAGGAGAAATCATCTTAACCCTCTGAACCCTGAAGCAGTTTCAGGGCGTTCTCTCTGCTCCTGCCACACTGTACTCAACGTGGCCTCATTTTTCACATGTAAGTCCTGCATCTCTATGGAAACAGCAGAATCATGGCTGGAAGCAGAGAGGATTTCTTTTATAAAAACTGGAATAAAAATAGTTTCCATATACAAACAACATTTTACCAGAAGTGTTACCAATATTGGAAAGAAATGGGGCTTTACATGCTATACATGTTGAACTATTTACATGTTTAAACCTCTTTTATACTCTCTTCTCTGCTCAGTTCAGTTCCATTTTCATTCATGGCGCCCCAGGTGCACTGCAGAATTTAAGTTGAATTTTACAGGATCTGATTTGTGCAAACAGTTTGTTTTTGTCATTTAAAAAGAAATTGAGACATGTAGAATAAAGTGTTTTTGATGAAATATCACTATTTTAAGATGCAGTCAGTGTTTCATTTGTTGTTCAGTGTTTATTTTTCCTGATTGAAGCATTCATCACACATGGATCATTTCAGGACCGGAGGAAATTTGAACATCAATTGGTAGTTCCTGTTTTTACAGTTTGTGGCTAAGATAAATTATGAAATGTTGATGCTTTTTTTTAAAAAAAGAAAACATGTTTTTTTAAAACCTGTCAGCAGGTTTTGAGTTTCAGGGCTAATTGTAACAAAAAACCCATGACTGCTGGATGTGGTTACAGGTGCAACAGAGCAGAAGTGATGCTGGGTGTGATCAGCCTGGTGTTAAGTTCCTCTTAATCAGAATTAGAGTTTCTAGACTGAAACACAGGAAAACCCACTTGATTACTGTGGTGGGAATAATGTATTCAGCGCATGATAAATACCAGCTGCTGCACAGTGAACATGTAAAAGACAGAAAGAATAGAGTGTGCACGCTAAATAATGCTCCCAACAACATATACTTAGGTTAATCTCCCAGCAGGTGGAGTTTCGAGCCTCAATCTTTTATTCAGGCTTCGGCCTTTAGTGATGTAATTAGTAACTTTCTACCCTGCACACACACACACATTTCCTACCTTCCGTGTTTGGCCTCAGTGGAGTCAGACCAGGCGCTGGAGGCAGTGATGTCAGAGTCTGGGATGGTGCCATCCTCCATACCCAGGGCGTAACGACACTGAGCTGAAGGGGGGAGAGAGAGGGGAGAGAAGGAGAGGGAGATAAGAGAAAGTTGGAGAGAGAGAGAGACATGAGCAACATTCTCATCCGTATGGAGCACATGTCCAAAGGAAACTTAATATTTCCATTAGAGTGTCGGCAGCCATCATTGGTCACGGAGCATAATGTTGTTATGTCATCTCTGGGAAAAACTTCCGGACTTCATGCTTCATAACACAAACAGACAGAGAGGAGGGAGAGAGAAATACCAAACTCCACAGTAAATTGCTGCTATTGTTGTAGAATCTCTCGAGGTTGTCTTTACTCATGATGACTATATATAAACTGTACTGTAGTCACTAATTCCTGTAAGTCTCCTTTCTCCTGTCCAAAGTGACGACATTAATGATAGTCATTAAAAAGCATCAGAGGACATAATGTATCCACTTCCCCCTGTGAGATCCTGTGACACGTCTCCTGTGATTACACCTTTTTTTTTCTGCTTTTGTCTTTCTGACTAGCGCTCCATCCCACACAAAGCCACCTCCTCAGGGCTCTGGCGATCATGCACAGCCCCAGTTCCAGTTACACTTACTCAGGGATTTGCAGGAAGAGAACAAAAGGGGAGAAAGAAACCAAGGGCGAATGAAAGAACACAGACAGGTCTCAGATATCGGCGCTGACCCCGGTCCAGTGGCAGCATTATCAAATGATCCAGATAGCA
>CAFUXE010000163.1:356584-382046 GCA_903364295.1 Serranus cabrilla | reverse complement strand
GTGTTTGGGAGGAGGGAGGTGGTGTAGAGAGGGTGACTTATGGCCTGGCGTGGTGTGTGTGTATGCATTGGTGCGTGGGGCACGTATGTGGGCACACAGGAGATCTCAGGGAGCCGGTGCAGCTGTCCTGAATGGGAGACACAACGCAACCGATACATGGCGCATGTGTTCAAGTGGGGAGAGAAAGAGAGGCTGAAGTCCTTTTTTCTCTTTGCAGAAAGTTGTCCAAATGAGTAAGTGTGTGTGCTAGTGTGCCAGATGACAAAATGAATGAAATTAAATGTGAGGCTCACTGGACGAAACTGTGTGTGTGCAAAAATCAACGCTGAGTGTCTGATGACTGAGGCCACAAATCACCATAACAACCGCCGTGATATCAACAAACATCCTTGACAGCGTCTCATAAATGTTTTGTCAATGAACGGAGGGGAAACAAGCGTTTATCAAACACGCCGCAAAGAGACGAAGACATTTTAAACAAGAGAAGACAAATGCTTTTGGAGAGCTGGAACAAAAGTGGCCACAGCCATGTGAGAACATTGTTGTTGGAGAAGTCAAGTGGTGTTGAACAGCTGTGGTTAGAGCCCAGAGAGAGGCAGAAGGACCTGCTGTGTTCTGGAGGAGGCAGCACAGTGTGGAGCCCAATCTACACCCTCACATTTTGTCTCAGCTAATCCATACGCAGGCCTAATGAATACTTATGAGCAGCTGCTGTTTCCGTCCCGCACAACAAAACACAACTGACAAGAGAGAGCGACACAGTCAAGAGCCACACAGGAGAATGTTTTTAGTTAGCAGCCATTGCATCATTAAAGACAGTTTGCCAGAAGCTCTATAATTAGATTGCTTCAGTGTAAAACTGGCAGGACTGCTTTGGCACTGGTTAGCGTCTTTTCTAGAGAGCCCCTCGTGTAGGAACCAAACGTTTGCATTCGTTGTTCTTTCCAGTTGTACGGTGAAGCCAGACCAAATGCCAGTAGTGACCCAAAGGATTATTTAGGTGGTTTTGTATGTTTGAGCCCATTAACTGCAAACTGTGTAAGCTTTACATCACTGCTGAGAGTATCGGCTTTTTGTGATTTATTACGTTCCACGCAGCCATAAGTTAAGACTGTGCCAGCAGTAGAGTATAAAATCGACTTGAAAGCTACAGTAAGAGGGGCGATCAATCATAATCGTTATTAAGTTCACATTCATTTTGTTACAGTTACACAATCAGCATCCGAGACTCCAGAGAGCTGCTGAACAGCCATATTTAAAACGCTAGAAACTCATATGCCTTTAACAATGATTTGTTATTACTTCATTTTGATTTTGGAACAACATGATTCTTGGCAGCCAAACTGAGGCGGTATCGATCTGTCGGTGAGTTTACACCTGCTCACACTGAAACTCCTGACAAACTACAAGATGTCATGAAATGTGGTACATATACTGTATATTTATGTCCCCAGTAACTTACAGTGAAATCACATAAAAACTTATAACATTCCCATTAGCCTCAGCTGTACAGTACTGTCTATGAATTACTAAAAAGCAAATGTTAACATGCAAACATGCTTATTGTTATGGTATCCTATTTCTGCAAAACATTAGCATTGGTCATTAACCGTGTTATCACTAAAGTCGAAGCGAATTTTGAAATATCGCATTAAAGAAAATGCGAATAAGGGGCGTTTCTATGCACCATTAGAGCGACTAAACAAAGCTGTATAAACATACTAGAAACTGGATTCAATTCGGTAACTTCTAATTATTCTTTCATGTCAGCTCGTCTTGACCAACAGAGAAAAAACAGCTGATTGGTCATGTGAGGTTTTTTTTTAGGTGTGAGGTCAAGCGAGCATAAAAACTTTAAACTTTTCATCAAGCTTTACTCATGCCAATCTTATGTGCATTATTGATGGATACACAACTACTGTTGACATGTTAGCATGGACTCACAGGACTGTGCTGCTGCAGAATGAATAACAGGTGAAACCCAAGTGCCAATCAGATTTAATTACTTATTAATTGAAGAGTCATTCCCGATCACTTCAGCCCGCTTCAACGTCTGCACACACACAAGCTCACTCGATAAACCTGAACTGTGTGTGTGACCTCACTGATGTGTTGAAGAACATTAATTATCTTATAGATCCTGAATGATCCAGTATCGCTCCTAGAGATGCACTTTTAGAGGGAATAGGAGATGACAATCTGATTGGTTTAATTCATGTTGGACCCAAAGTTAATGAAGAAGATGATTAATGAAGAGACTAAATACAACCCATTTACCCCCTTCACCTTACTTTGCACTGATTATGGGGCATTAAACTAGCAAAAGTGGAGTTCGACACGCCCTACATGCACTTGTACTGTGCACTTTAGACCATGTGCTTTAAATCCTATAAAAGGGCCCATTGTCTGACTCCTGTTTAAACATACCCTTCAACTTTCAACTGTATTTTTCCCCACAGGCCAGTTGGTTTAGCAGCCAAGAGTGCAACATAAAACGAACATGACATACATTAGTCAGAGTAACAGACTCAGCAGCACAACATCAATAAACAAGCACAATCATCGGAAAGGCAATAAGAACAATACATGATGACTAATAGTATCCTGTCATCTATTAGTCACATAAACACGACCAGCATAGACTGTAATTCAGGATAATAAAACTTCAATGGATTCATCCAGTGGCAACAACATAATAAGAGATCAACATGAACATCTTCCTACTAGTAGGCTTAAATATTCCTAACAGGCTAACGGCCTCTTTTTCCCTGAGTTTAGGGGATTACAGTCTGTTTGTGTCTGTTTGTCTTGACTCATGGGAATCTGGATATAATTTTCCTTCTTCACCACCTGACTGTTGTACAGAACAGACAAGCTTCTCTCCTGAACACACATCATTTTTGCTGCTTGTATTCACTATTTAGCCAATGCAATCTTGGATTTTACATAAAAATCTCCCGAACCAACAGATGAGGGAACCGGTTCAAATTGATTCAATGCAGAATTTGTTGAAGTGAGACATCAGGGACCGGAAATGAAACTTTTCCACAGGCAGAAAAGTCTTTGTTGACCTCTCCTGCAAGCCATTTCAGTAGTCCATTCAAAAGTGGGATTGTTATCGATGACTGAACAAAGTTATTTATAGCCGACAACAGATTCCACCTCCTGACCCTCAATAATGGTGCTCTGAGTGAGTGGAAGGAGCGTGACGTCTGAAGGTGTTTGTTGTCTGTTTCCTTAGATAGGTTGAGTTGGAGGAATATGTTTCTGCACAATTTAAGAAGAATAATAAACCACAGGCCAATGAGTTAATTTATCATCATAAGGAGACTTAACTATACGTTTGTCATCCACTATACATCAGTTCTCTAACTACCTGCTTAAACAGCTGCATTAATATGTGATGAAAAGAAAAATGCATGCTCACTATGATGGATCACCTATTATTTGCAAGTTTTAGAGCAAATATGTGCAAGGTGAAACCAACTTCACCCTGTTGTCCAAATATGGTCACTTCTGGTTACAAAAAAAACAGGATAGTGACGCCGAACTGCCCGTGTCTATGGGTGAAACCTAAGTGTACATAAAATGTATTGTAACCTATGAAACGTGGTCAGTAGTGACATAAAAGATTAGATTTTTAGTTGATATATTAACATTTCCAAGCCTTGTTTCTTTGTGTCTCTCTTGTCTGTGCACAGACCTCATCGTGTGGAGTCTCCAATCAGCCTGTTCGACATGACTAATGGCAGCTGGGAGACAGAAAGTAGTGAGCTCTTTGTTTTGGATTTCCGTCTATGTGTGAGGACGCTGGTGAGGTCGTACGCACCACTACCCTCTGAGTCCTGGAGAGAAGGAAGCACAAATTAATCTTCAAACTTCCCAACACTTTGAAGGGTGAGCCCGTGCCAGCCGCAGAAACAAGGTCATTCCATGGCTTTCCTGTAAACAGGCTTGTTTCTGTGCGACACTGGGAGTTTTGTGCTGATCCCTGTGGGGCAACTGTTTCCTTGTTTTTACTGAAGACCCAATCCAAGAGCAGGCGGGCGAGCGGGCGAGGGTTTGGCTGCACAAAGCTATCCATGGGGTTCCTTTTTCATCTTCAAAGAATTTCTCTCAGCTTAGTTTGGTTAAATATTAAAATATCACTCAGTAATATTTCCTTCACTCGAGGCAAGGAAACCAGGCTGGAGACATTTGCTCTTAAGATGAAAATACTGGCTGCACCCTTCTAATTACCTACACTGACATCTACAAATGATGCATAATACATCAGGGTGGTATGCCAGACTATTGGTCATAGCCCCGGTCATACATTGGTCATCGAATTGTACAGCTGTGTGTCACAATATGCATCTATACAAGGAAGTGCCAGTCACGGCTGAGGAATCTGATCTTCCTGAGTTTTACCAGAGGTCGAGGAAGCAGGAGGGAAGAATGGATGAGTCACTTAAACAGGGTAATGAGAGCTGAAGGAGAAGGCAGCGACGGTGGCAGAGTCAGAAAAACAAATTAAACAGCAGCAACGAGAGGAGGAGAAAGTGTAGCATGTGACTAAAGGATAACTGAAGGAGGTGGTGAATCATGATGAAACACTGAAGGAAGCATGGTAAGGGGATTGTAAAAGAAAAACGTGTTTCCAGGAATAGTTAAGTTGTGCTGAACATCAAATGAGTCACTGAAACAGCTCAGCTTTCACCCACAAAATACCCTTTTTCAAACACATCCTCCTGGTGGCACAGACAAAGCAGGGCAGCATGGTGCAACAGCACAGCTCATCTCAAATCTAATTCACAAGCTAACACCAGTGTTAGTTTAACAGGCAGGCTCAGGAGCCGAGACTCGAGGGTGGTGCGAAAACGGGTAGAAAAAAAATGAATGTAATAAAGTCGGGTTCATTAGCATGCAGCTACACAAAGCTGAAATCGATCATAACTAAAGAGTGAACCCTCCATCTTCTCCCTTTTCACTGCCTGCTCTGCGCTCAGAAGCAGGTCCACTTTGCCCCTCAGTCCACACCAGTTGCAGCATTGCTCAGCATATCTGCATGTCGGACAGAGACAAATGGTGACTGATTACCACAGGTTGGTCTGGCAAATGAAGAATGCCCTTCATCAGTAGCTGCCGCACAAACCTATTTGGAAGTGGGGGCGACAAAGCATTACATCAAGCTTGTAGCCCGGAACACATTTTTCTTTTGGTTTTCTGTACTTTTTCTTGTTGGGCTTCAAGAAACAATAAGGTAGAAAGTAACTCGATTGGTGGAGGTGGCATACATCACAGCCACACATCTAGACATGCTGAGAACAAATCTAAACTGGACGTAACACACTGAAAATATACATGAAAGTGAGACCACACACCCAAGAAAGCATTTTTTACTTCCCTATACCTGAACGATACGATCCATTTTTATTTATTTTTTTACAGCTATGCATGACTAACTACACGGTTGTTTGGAGGAGGTGATTGCTATCATTGTTGTATGGCCTGCCTGACATTAGACCCTATAAAAAACATGAACATAATACATACAGAGATTTAATGCCTTTTTATTATCTAGTTTTACAGTCATAACTAATAGGAACATAAAGGGATAGTTCAGAATTTTTAAGGGGGGTTGTATGAGGTACTTACCCACTGTCAGTGTATTCAGTGTAATAGATGATGGTCTGCGCGTTGCCAGTTTGGAGAACAAAACAAGCTCAAGGCAGTAAACAGAAACTTATCTTACACACTGAACAAAGGCCCACCCTAAAAAACACAGTGAAACTGTGAAAACTAGACCCCGAGATGAAGCCAAAGAAGCGTAGGAACACGGAAGAACGGTTGAGAAAAAGTAGTTCCAAATGAAATTTTAATTTAGCATACACATAAACAAGTATAATATTTTACGGTGGGCCTTTGTTAGGTGGTTAAAATAGGTTTTGTGACAGGCTCTGGATCTCCAAACTGGGAACGAACAGACCAAGATCTGCTACAGTGGATACATAGACTGTGGGTTAGTACCTCATGCAACAGCAGAGCTTGTTTTTTCCGGAGTGAGCTATTTTGTTCCCCATTCATCTCTGTTAAGAGTTGCACATGTAGACTATGACTGACACGTGTTGTTTCTGATCCTGTTCCTACTCGTCGATACCCGATACAGCATTTTAAGCTGCATCGGAGGCATTTCCAGAACTGGTTTCAGTATTAGACCAACTAGACGGAGAGCTTTGCCTGCAGGAGGCTGTGTGTGTCGTAGCCTGTTATAGATGCAGCTCAGCAGTAAAGTTAGGACAAAAATTTGCTTATTGCAGATACAGTACATGATTAGACAAGAACTCATCAGAAATCGCTGAAACATTTTTATTGTGACATGTCCTGGGCAGTATATATATATAGTGGTTACAAATCTTTAAAGGGTAACTTTGTGTCATTGCAGTGTGAGTAGTTTATGAACACTTGGCTTCTCACTGCGGCGCCTGTGCCCAGAGCACCCTGCTGATATGCCAGAAAAATCTGCTGAATGAGGCGAAAAACTGATTTAAGGTAAATAAAATGGAAAAGGAAAACATGATACATGTCTATCAGGTTGTTTAAATTCTTAAATATGCCAACAAAAATGCAGTTCATGAGCTTGTTTGGTCTTTTTTGATTTTTAGATTTTAACAGGCTAAATGTTGCAAATGCGTCCTAATAATAAATGCATAAAACATTGACGTCCTGCCTTAACAAACCACTGTAGCTGACGTCTATGTGTCCAATTAGTTTTCTGCAGAATAGAGCTGATCCAGAACCTCTTTTGCAGTCTGCACCACGATGTTCCAGCGCTCTGAGAGCAGCAACCTTGTTTGTTTTATTCTGGTAATATTCATGGAAACTGATTTGTTCAATCTATGTGCCAATTAAAAGCCTGTTGGGAAAGCGTTGACACTTGCAGTTTTGCCTTCTGTCAGTCATGAGCTAGAAATCAAAAACCGCACCCAGGTAGATCCAAAGTGTGTTTATGTAGCTACAGGCCTGCAGTACACACAATATTAGGATTGGATTGTTTTTATAATTAGAGCTGTATCATTGTGCTCCAGTATTATGGCTTCTGCAGAGGCAATCAGAAGGAATGAAGCCTGATCAGACACAGAAACAGTAACAACACGGAAGGAGGTGGGTTGTCAGTATCAAATGCACAAGACTGAACTCGAACGAAACAAAAGAAGATGTTCTGAGACCGCCAAAATGTGACAAAGAAAGAACTGTGAATGCAACCAGAAAAAAACAATCCCACCGAGTGAAGGCCTTGTTAGCACCTCTGGCAATCAGCGGGATCTACACAGAGTCGGCTGTTCATTAGCTCCATCGTGTGAATCACAGAGCGAAGCCCTCTCTTTGTGCACGCAGAGGAAAAACAGCAGAAGACAGTGTATAAGAAGGGGTTTTTATGGTCGACTGGTTTTTGACTGACAGAAACTGGAACACAGTTTTGGTTCTCAGGGCTCGAAGCTTCATACATGTCAGTACATGTAGTTTAACCGTTCTCAGCTCTTTTTTCTCTGTATAATGTGCCTGGAATGAAAGGAGTGGCATTTCACTTTCTTGTGAAAGTGAGTTAATGAGAGACCTTTCTCACGTACACTAGAAGTTGGAAGTTGGGTAGTTTCATGCTGCTGCATGAAAACGAGCCTTCATCGCTACAGTGAGGGAAGATTAGTTCTGAGTCTGACCTGAGTTGAAGTGTGGGTGTAAAAATGATAATGAGAATCTTGCAGATATGTGGCAGCAGACTGTACGGATGGTTCCAGTTTGACATCGAAGACATCACCGAGGCCGTTTTAGGGCTGCAGTGTGATGGGAAGCCGCAGCCCAATTCCCTGAGTTTAATTTGCACAGTCCCACTGCCACCTGTCAGAGAGCAAGTGAGAAGCAGAGGGGAGGATGAGGTGAAAGGAGAAAGGAGAAGGCATGTGACAGCACAGTGCTACTCTCACAATGGGCAGAGAGAAAACGGCCAAGGACCGAGATACAGGAGCACAGACAGACAGGGAGAAGAATGCCATGATGGAGGAAAATTCCCTCCAGTATCCAAACCGAGAGACTCAGGGTGACAAAGCGAGCGTGGGACAAAGGCAACTCTTTGCCCGCAGGAGGGTGAGAATTATTCATCCAGTGAGCAGCTATTGAAACAGAGAGAGGGAACGGGAGAAAGAAGGGAGGGAGGGTGGGAGAGAAGGAGGGATGGCCTGGAGAGAAACAGAACGAAGCAGAAACCAGAGAGACCAGGTCAGACAGGAATGAGTTCAGCAAGACTCAGCACTTTGAGTCAAAGTGAGAAAAAACAGTCAGGCTGAACCCAGCCCTCTCACAGATGTCTTCTTCTCATATCTAATGAATGACAGCTGAGCAGAGAGAAGAAGATTTTCAGACGTCTTTTGAGCTGTTTTATGTTTAGCTACTGCAGCGGGCAAAACAACAAAAAAAGCACACTCCCATAAAAGAAAATTTGGATCCAAAAAGTGTTGTAACCTGATTAATATAAAGTCTGGGCTTTGCAGAAACTCGAGCCACACTCTCAAAACACACACGCTGTTAAAAAGCCTCAGGCACAGGCCTTTACCTCGATCACACTTTCAGTTCTCCTCCTCCCTCTCAGCAGAAAGAGAGTCTCCTATAAAGAGCTAAATTACACATCACACAACAGTTTCCCGATGCTAATATGCCCCTCCAAACCCCTGGGAGGGAAGGACACACAGGTCCGCCCCACTCAGCGCGGATGTCCTTACAATTCAAATTCATCACACGAAGAGAAGACATAATATTAAAAAGGAAGGCCACCTTTGATGTTGAACACAATTTTCTTCCATGTTCCGACAAGGTTTCAAAAGCACTTACTTTGCCAGAAGCCATTAGTAATTATTAGTGATATACTGAGCCACGAGAGGCACGGTGTGTGCTCGCAAGAGGAAAACACCACCGTGGTGTGAGGATTTGAACAGAGATGAAAAAAACTCTGAAAAGAAAGAAAGAAAGAAAGAGAGGGGGGAGAACAGAGCGCACACTTGCTTTTAAGTCTGAGAGTTTCCATCTTTCATAAGGTTTCGTCTATTTTTCTCCAGAAGCAATAACTTTGACTTTCAGTTGTTGGCGAGATGTGTGAAAGAACAGTACACGACTCAGGGTTGGTTTCAGCTCACAGGGTTCACCATTAGCCCGCTGTACTCATTAGATCACTGACTTAGCAGGGTATCATTTGAAGGGCAAATCGACCAATTTTACACATCAAAGTTTGTTTACAGGTGATGAGAAGAACTGCTTCATGTGAAAAAAAGACTTCTGCTGCTTCAGAGGGAGACACATCAGACCCCTGTAGTCTGCTGCTCATCAAAGTTTGAGAGGAGCCGCTCCAGGCTCAGCTGCTACCAGTATGACCAGGGCCGGGAAAATGGTGGTATACCAGTAACTGTAAATATACAAATAAAGTTCATTTGAAACCCTATTTTTTTCACCCACCCTGTGAGTGGAAGCATTCAGTTGTGTAAAAAGCAGCCGCCACCGCCACCATTCCTCCTCATCCAAATGATTTTTACTCACTTACTTAATACATTACACACTGAACTGTCAACTCCATCAGATAAACTGCTCTGGACTTCAGCACACAGCACACTATGGGTCCTCGCTGCTGCAGTAGTGGGCCAATGATGCATTGCAATAAATCGAAGCAGTGCTCGCAGTGATTGGCTGCAAGCAAAGCCCAAAAAATAGTCTTTTCTTCTCTAGATCTGGGTCCAAAAAGGAAGCAGGTATCTTTTGACCAGAGACATTTCAATAAAGTAGCACTTCTTACTGGGTAATTTCAGTCAAATCCTCAAAAGGTATCAAGAGCATGACACATCCAAATCTCAGAGCAAAGCATTCATGTATGCACCAGATTTTGACAAGGAAGAATTAATGGAGTAAAAAAATATATTTTTCTGCTTCAGCCTTTTGTTTGAAACTGTCCCAAAAAGTTTGACAATGTTATATGAGTGCAATGCTTAATCAGTGAGTTCTCTCTTAGTGAGAGTATTTTATTATTTAAGAGTCATAAAACATGTAATACTGTTGAGAAATTGCACATTACAAGCAGTTTTTTGCTTTTGTTTTAATGATTTGGATCATTTCAGTGCAGTGGTGGTTCAAAACAGGCCTCTTCACACTCAACACTGTGGATCCTGAACAATACACCACAGGAGCGTCACACACCCAGTGCCACTCACAGCCAGAACCAGCAGTGAATACACTCTGGCCCACAGGACAAAACACCAGGGGCAGACTTTATCATACAGTGAGGGAGGCAATTGTCTATGGCCCAAACAGCTAGAGATTTATTATGACGTTCAGTTATGAAAGATATTGAATTATGTTCTCCCAGCAAGAGAAAGAATAAAAAGCAAAGTCTCAAATTCGACACCGTCTGTCCTTGGCGATACAAACACAGCGTGCAGCCGATCTGATGAACATTTCTTGAGATATGGGAAGGACACGCAGACCGAAAGACAGACAGACACAGATCCCTTGCTTTAAAGTTAGATACATACATTAGCACCTCAAAAATAGGCCACTATTAATTTTGGGACAGTCTTGCAGAGACATTTCTGCAGGTCCCGAAGCTGAAAGGAGGCATCAAGCTGAGGTCCCGAGATACGCTGATAAGATAGTGTGACAAATTCTTTGAAGAAACCTCAGCAGCCAAAATATAACCCCAGTTTGCTTAGATCCAAGCAGCAACATTGTTATCTAAGCAGGGCGCCGTTGACGGGAAGAGCAAACAGATAAACGAGGAGACTCACAGGGACGAGAGGAGAAGGTTGGCTGAGGGTGAGACGGATGAGCGGAGGGAGGAGGGGGAGGAGGATAAATGAAACATCTAGTGCTGCTTCAAAGGGAATGGAGAGATAGAAGATGAAGAGGGAGAATGTGTGCTCCATGTTAGATGTAGAGAGAGAGAGACAGATTGTCAGAATGATCAATTAGAGGATCAAAGGTATGCTGGATGTCAGGGTGGGATGGAGGGCTAATCTGAGAGAAGCAGGACTTTGGAGTTGAAGATTCGCTGAGAGGAAATCAAATAAAGATTTGAGAACTTAGTGACAACTAAAGCCTGAGAACACCCCGGATCACGCTTTGAAGTGTCACCACCCATTACTCGATGAATTGGTTTCTGTGACAGTCTAGTCGAGCTCGCTCTCCATGTGACCACACATTCGCCAAATGCAATTGAAAAGTCCGGCTGTCTAGACTTGATGGGAAATTGGTTTAGAAAACAGGGTGGACAGTTAAGTCCTGCTTTCGATTGGTTTTATTTCCCATTTGAAGGGGTCTGTAGACAGGGGAGGAAAGTAACCGTGGCGTGTCTGCGGACTTAAATGAATTCTTCGACTGCCCTGGCTTGGTCTGTCGGGAGCCAATTAAGAGCAAATGCAAAATTTAGTGGAGTTGCAGCCTAAAGCACGATCATCGTGAGAGAAGTCACATAAAGGCTGTTCTTATGGACGGAGAGCAGCATTATCATCATTGTGCTCTTTCTTGTGTTTAATTAGCCACATTGGCCACATCACCATAAAGATCAGGCAACTGTGCAGGACATGCAATCCAGTTATTGTGCAGGATCTGCCTTTTGGTTTTGAATCGTATCCACCTGCTAAAAGTCTTTTCAGGATGGTCAACAACCAGAAACACAAAGACAAAGTCACAAAGCACCAAAACAATGATGCAGATAGTGCACAACAGACTGAGGTCAATGATCAGCCAGACTACACACACCAGTGTTCCCATTGTGGAGACCAAATCCTGCTTCTGTGTGTGTGTGTGTGTGTGAGCTTGCACACAAGCAGACATCTAGAGTCACAAAACAACATAAGGCAAAGCTGCAAAAGAAATCTGTTAATTGCTTCTTGTCTTGTGCAGAAAAACATTTCCAAGACTTTTGTTTCGGCTTCCAAAAACGTCTAAAGACTAAAACAAAACAAATAGCAAACAGCCATTTCACAGACACTGTCAGACAAATGACTTTGCTCTGTGCATACGTCTCCACAAATCATATTATGCAATTAATGTCATTTTCTCCTACGCCTGCCAAGAGACAAATCGATACAAAAAAACGGTGTGTGCATGCGCAATTATACTCACATAACTGATCTATCCAACTATTTAATATATTCTGCGTCTCCTCTGCTGGACTGCACAGCTGAGAAAAAAGCAGCTATGCCGGGCCAACGGGTCCTGTGGGATGCTGTGGGAGACTCAGCAGCCAGATGCCCATTAGACAGGGATCCAGCAGACCTGTGTCTGTCGTGAGGGACTGTGTACCCTGCTCACTTTATGCCCCTGCCTTTGCTACGGAGGCAGAGAGGGAGGGATGGGGAGAGAGAAAATTGCCTTTTATTGCCTCTCTGTCTATTGGCAAATAGCACAGGCACCCCCGCCTCCTCCTCCTAACAGTCTAACAATGCTACACCTCCTCTGGACTGCCTGCTCAGTCCCCCGGCCAACAAACTACAGAATTTCATGTGGTGGGAAAGGTGACTGCCCGCTGCACTGCACACCCACTGAAGCCCATTGTTACCTCCTCCATCAGGCCACCTCCGCCTCTCTGCAGGAACTAAGGCATGCACAAACACACAGGAACAAGCTGGCAACAGAAACACATGCAATAACGCCCACATTTTCACCTCTGTCTCCTCCTGCCATAAACAAACTGAGGCAGAAAGCCGGAAAATATGCAGTTTCACAGCAGAACTTTGTATTGATTCCTGCACCATCCTGTTCACAGGCAAGACGCGATGTATTTATTAAACTTCATGATTGATTCACTCTCATGTTCTCTTTCTTCTGGCTCATAAAAAAACACAAAATGTGCAACAGTTCAAAGTCTCAACCTTCTGGCAGCTCCTCCCCAGAGTTTGACTGTGTTTTCTGTATCAACACAGGTTCTCCAGCGTCTGACCGCCCCGCTATGTGTCCAGGTTCAGTTCTGGTAACTGATTAGCTCCCTAAAGGAAGAACAGCAACATTTAAGGCCAGAGGTGGATGAAACCGGAGCAGGATGGTCTCATTGGAGGTCACCTGTGGTGCGGTGAGGTCACAGGGTTAATGAAGGGTGTGATGACCACCGCCTGGATGTGTGGAGGTCTAAACACTGGAGACTTTATGCACCCATTCATCAAGGTTGCCAATAAGTAACACTTTTGTTTGATTTGTGAGGTTTGTGTGTGTTTTTGTGCAATGTAAAGCAGGTGAAGAATGAGTTTAGTGGACTGAGGAGAAAGGCATGAGTGATGACAACCAGCCCCATATAGGTTTGTGCCCATCAGACAGGGAATGGATTAGGAAAGATGCCGAGCAGGATGGAAGAAACAAAAGATAAATGTGTGGAAGCAACAGTCTTGGCACAAGTGAGGACTTTGAACAATGTTTCCCCTGCTGCCAAGGGCATTCATTTAGCAAGATGTTGATCAGTTTGAACTGAGTCTGGACCATGATGTACACTGTCAGAACATTTCAGCTACGCAGTATAAATGCCACAATCTATCTGCCACGCAAACGTGCAGAGACCCCGGGCGCAACTTACACCTCATAAGCGCTTCCCAGCAGTCGGTGGCCGGCGTCCAGAGCTGTCGTGCCCGCCTCACACCGAGACTTGTAGACGCCAAGCCACAGACAGACACACAGACATACACACAGACAGACAGCTGGAAATATCCGCTGTAATATTATTATAGCCGCTTATTATGGACTACGGAGGAGAAACGCGCGAAGCGTTTAAAAGGAGTTGGTCGGTACTTACCTAAAAAGACACGGAGAAGTGCGCGTTGACAGCAGTCCAAACTTTTACACGAAGTCTCTGTCAGACGAAGTGTGTTTTGTCCTGAACACCACAAGTCCGCTGAATAATCCAAACGCTGCTGTGTTGCGCTCAGTGAACGACCTCTGTCCAAACTCGGAAAACAACAATTTATCAGATAACTGCCGAACACATCGGCTGATATAAAACCCGCAGCCTGACTTTCACTGAACACTCTCGGTTAAAATTGTTCTTAAAACTTGTCAACAATGAGGGAGGTTATTAAAAAAAAAGACAGCGAGAAACCCGTCCAGGGTCTGTGCTCCTCGGCCCCTCTCTGAATCTGAGCCCGTCAGCTCTAACCTCCGTCCGGGCTCAGCAGCCGGGCCAGCAGGCGCCACCAGGTGCTCATTTACATAACTGCACCGGCTGTGTCCAATCACAGCCCCGAGCAAGGTGTCTGATTGAATATTCCAGCAGGCGCAGCGTCCAATCAGAGCTCCCCGTGGGCGGGAGCTGTGACCCTAACAACACTGTAGAAGTAAATTCAACGTGAAGCCGTTTGGGGGCGATGGGAGTTTCTTTGTTACAGGAACGCTGAGATTTGGGGAATATGACATATGATACAGCGGCACGCAGAGAGCTTTCACCTTGTTAACCCTTTGCATGTAAGAAAATGTCGCTCTGCTGTTTTAAAACGGATTCTTTGATAATGTAAACTTGTAAACTCACTTAAATTATCTGTCCTGCCTCTCTGCATCTGGTATGGGTCATTTCATGTGGAGCCACAGCTCTCTGCCTTGGTATTTACCTCTAAAGGAAACTTTATTACAGAGTATTGGTGGTGTAACTGTATACCATTACTGCCCCTGGGCTATAATGACTCAGATTGAAGGCTTTGCAGTAAAACAGCAATGGAGCTGGAACCAGGAGAGCTGTTGATATGGGACCCCGAGGCAAAGCAGGAGTGAAATGGGAATTCATGTTTTAAAAGAGCCACATGTGTGTATGTTAATGCTGGTGCACATCAAAAGTTGAAAGCAGTCAGAGACACACAGGCTGGAGAAATAAAGGCTGTGCAGGAGTTACAGTATGTGTTGGTACTTGTCTGACTGAGGGGAGGGAAACTTTAGCTGGCGCTCAATCAGCAGCCGGGGACAATAAAGGTCATTTACCAGAGTCTGAGCTCCACCTTGGATAAACAGGGAAGAGGAACACTGAGACTCTCTCTGCTGCCTAATGTTCACTTTTGTGTGCATGTTTCAATTTGCACAGGTACAGATTGTTTAGTGAATCCTTTGAAATAAGGCGGTTTCTCAATTAGTCAAATGTTTTAGACTAGAATAAAGTCAAAAAAGTGGCGTGCGATGCTGGAATGTAACTGTAATGTACATTTTTAAGTGCTGTGCATTTTATTTCGCACACTAAACAGCTGATATTCTGCATCATGAATACTTGAACTTTTTTAACTTTTTCACTAATACTTTTCGTGAAGGTAGATAATGAATGCAATGGTGTGTTTTTGAGGTATAGTGTTGCTACTTTTACTTAAATTAATCATATAAATACATTTTCCACAACGAGTGATTGAATGTAACTAAATACATCGACTTAAGTACAAATTTGAGGGACTTTAACTTTACTTATATATTCATATTTTATGTAACTGTATACTTCTACTCCACTACATTTTGAGGCAAATATTGTACTTTTTACTCCACTACAATTAGCTGCCAACTTTAGTAACTTTTCAGGTCAAGATTTAACAAAAACAAGATCAATTTTAAGTGCCCTGTTGTACAAAATGAAAACTCAGCTTATATAACAATCGGAGTGGGGCCATTCTGCATTATAAGCACTTTTACTTTTGATACATTAAGTACATTTTGATGCTGATACTGATGCTTGATACTACTTGTAGTGGAGTAATTTCCCAGTGTTGTATTAGTACTTTTACTTAAATAATCTGAATACTTTTTCCATCACTGTCCACAAGTGATGCCACATATTTTTTCCCTGACACAAGTGTGTGTTTATGTTCACTTTTACCTGCGACATCAGTTTAAACTCTATGAGGCTGAAATGTGTTTATGAAATTGTGTGTGTGTGTGTGTGTGTACATGCACTTTTTAGTGCATGCATGCACATCTACATGATACTGAAAATCCACATTAATTAATGTACATATTTCCATGTATCATTTTTATGATAAAATAAGGGGAAAATCTACTTAAACGTAACCAGAAATGGGAAAATTAAAGTATAAAAGCTGCATGAGCTGCATGTGCATGAACCCAAAAACAACATATGTTCAGTTTGACAGTCAATTCTCATTATATTTGATCGATTTCTTCTCTTAATCACCACTTTCCTTCTGTTTCTGCTCCATTATGCCAGCCTTTACACACACCCAGCCCCTCCACTTCCCCATCCTCACCCCTTCACCCCCTCTCCTTTCTTCCCTCCCTCCCTCCTTCTCTCTTTATAAAGACTTTAGCTGGACTTTCATCTGGCCTGGCCTCATTCTCTCTGCATATCATTAACATTCTCTCACCACTTTTCAATTCAGAGCTACACCAAACCAAAGCTCTCCTCTCCCTCTCTCTCTTTGTGTTTAATGGTTAAGCCTCCCTCCGTCAGTCCTACACATAAAAACTAATCTTGCGAGCAGAGTTTTTTCTCTCTTTAGCCGCGATGTAATCATGATTTATTAATGTTTTCTGGTTCTCTTGAGTCTTTTTCATACTGGTGCTGATTTTTTCTACACCTCGTTTTCCCAATAATGCAAACAAATAAAAAAGGGTGGTGATTTTCAGACAGCGTTAAAGGGATGATAAAGAAATCTTTGTGAATGTTTGAGAGTTATTATCCATGACGTTAACTGATTCCCAGAAATTATCCTGCTGATGAGTGCAGTCGCTCTCAGCTCTCTCTCTGTCTCTCTCTCTCTCTCTCTCTCTCTCTCTCCACAGAGCCTTTCCTTTCTCTTTTCAGCCTTTTCTGTTGTGCACATCGTCCAACTGGCTCTGCTTTTGTTCGTTGTCTGGGCAACTGCAAATCCCCTGGCAGAAATTATGACCTTTTTCACTATTGTTTCCTCTATATCCTGTGTCTCCTCACTCTTATTTTTTTTTGCATATCTCACTTTCTCTTTACAGTCTTATTTTATATTGCTTTTCTTCTTCTTTTCACAAAATATGCTCAGTTTCTCCGTGGAGTTTTAGTTTGTTGTCACTAAGCCCCTTGTCTCCCTCCTCCCTCTCTACTCATTCTCGCTTTGAGTGAAAACCAGTGGAGCATAAAAAGCAGGTCTGATCCTGTGAGGAATTCACTCTAAAAGAGAGAGAGAGAGAGAGATAGAAAGAGAGAAGTTCATGTTGTGCAGCACTTTATGAGTCAGCAAGGACAAGAAAGCACTCCGCGCGATAGGTAAGGAAAGATAAAGAGAATGAAAAAGAATGAGTTGTCCGAAACATCAATAGTCTGTCAAGAAGAAGAAAGAAGGTTTTCAACGGAATGAAAAGTGTGTTAAAAGTTAAAAGAAAGTCTTTACTTTTTAAAAAAGGTTCCTGCTTTCAGCAGAAAATTAACATTTTCATCCAACGTTTCTATACAGGAGGGATGACAGATGATCTATTGCCTGTCATTTTGAATACGCAGCCTGAATTCATCACCTCTCTTGCATCACTATACTCAAAAAACACACACATCTGAGTTAGAAATGGAAGTGCTCAACTCAAAGGCATGGAACAACACACACACACGCACACACACACAGCCTGTCCACCCTCTGTCGTGGTCTGACAGCTGTGCAGGGCTGCAGGGTTCAGACAACACAGATCAGTTGCAGAATGCGAAGCTTGCAGTATGTTGGGAACCGGGCGTAAAACCACATACCAGGCATACTCCCCCCTGAAACTTCTCCACCAGCCTCTTTTTCACTGGGAATACCCAAAACCAATAAATGTCTCCGATTTGCAATGGTCAACGAAACCTCCGGAGAGCCCCTCAGCTCCTTTTACAGCAAAATACCTTCTTTTTTCACATGTGAGTGTGACCTGAGGTGGAGGTTTGATTTAACATATATGTATGTATGTGTGAGTGTGTGTGTGTTAATGTACAGCTCTACATGCACCCCTGTGTTCCCCCCTAATGTCTGTTTACTGTGACTTGTCTGTGCTCTGTCAGTATCAGTGTCACGGGCCCGGGGCGGGTTGTATTTGATTGGCCCCTGGAGAGGATCTGGGAGCGGTGGAGGTGTCAGGGGTCTCGGGGTCAGCGCCTGCCTCAGGGGGAGGTTCCTGGGTGGGGGTCAGGGTGGGTGTCACAGCCCCGGAGCACTCTTTTTAGGTGTTCAGTGAGGAAAACGCTCGTGTCAGCTCCTCTCACTTTCCACAGAGCTCTCTGCCTTTTCTGTCGTCTCTGTTTGTTCCCTTTTTTTTCTATTTTTGTATTGCTCATATATCTTCTTAAGAAAATTCTTCTAACAGGGGTTCCCAAACTTTTTCCATGCCACAAATAGCATTATCTTATGGCTGGGGCCCCATTTCGCAAGATGTCTTTAAAACCAGAGCAGCTCTGTGACCATTAGCGGGTCAGCACTGACAGCTTGTGACGAGATGATGAACGATGTTTTGACTGGCAATTAGAAAGATCGGCATGAGAAATAAGATTTCAAGAGGTTAGGTATTATTAGAAAGTATTTCATGTGAATACTGTCATTTAGGGCTGTTAAATAATGAAACAATCAAATAATTAATTGCACAATTTGCAATAATCACAGCATCCTCAGCCCTATTTGCACAGAATTAGTATTATAATTTGGCCTCTGTGTTTTGCTAAATTTGGTCGGTAATTCATGGTGGAACTTTCGCTTGAAAAATTATGGACATAGCATATTGTTCAAGATCACAGACCACAATTATTTTAAAAAAATGACTAAAGGCCCCCAGGTAATACTAGCCATGTGAGAAAAGACCTCCAGTACCTCATGCTCTTCATTTAAAGTGATGATTCAGACCTGATTCATTGTCGTTACTAATGACTCACTCCAACATGTCTCCTGTTTGTATTTTGTGTTTTAATTATCTTTTCAGAGGAAATAGATGTTTTCAAGCTTTCCTTTTGCTCTCTTGAAGCCACCGGAAAGTACTTTGACACTTAAGAGATCATTTTCCTGGCGGACGTCGCGCGGACTCAAGTATCTCCTGGAAAAATCCGATCCAGCCTGGAGTGTCCTTGTGATCACGCAGCTGGATGTGTGTGAAGTGTGATGAGCTCAGTGTTGTCAGGGGAATGTGGGGAGAGAGCGAGAGAGAGAGAGAGAGAGAGAGGGTGAGGTGGGGGGTGGGACTGTCGGGTGTTGGTGTAAGGGAGGGGGGAGCTTGAGATGACCCCTCACACAGTCAGGAGTCCCTGGAGACCCTCTCAGCTGTAGCAGCGCACTTGTGCCTCCTCTTCCTGGTGGCTGGAGGTGGAAGAGGGGGGAGAGAGGGGGGGGGGTAGACTCTTTTGGGTGTCAGGTTTCTCCCCCCCTTTAGAAATCCCCTCTGTACACATGAACACACACATCTGACAGTGAGGAGGACTTCAGCCTGTGCTATGGCATTTGGGAGGCTCCTCTACAACTGTCGCCCTCTGTTCAAACTGTGCCCCTCTAGGATTTGACTTCCCTTTTCCTCACCCCTTCCCTCCCTCCTCACCTGTCTGAGCCAACCGCTGAATGAATGGCCTCCTTTTCTTCTGCAATCTCTCTGCGCCGCTAACAATAGAGCTTTGGGAATCACTCGGTACAACCACCATCGGATGTGCTCTGATCTTCTTTGTCTGGACCTCCACCCGACTGTCTTTACCAATTACATGTTTAGCCTTTCCACGCCCCCGGTCTTTAGCTCAAACAGTAGTTTAACTTGGCTGATCGCTGCCACAAACAGCCATGTCATGTTCCCAGAGTCTGTGTGCGTGAGTGTAAAGACATATAATTATAGCTATCCTTTAATTATTTTAATTAATATTCAAATTGGATGAAGCCCAAGGGGGAACAAAAACTCAGCTAATATACTGGAGCAATTTTAAATGCTATGCCTGAGGACTTTATCGCCATGGTAACCCAAGTCTGATCTGCTTCCCGTCTCTGCTGCTGGCTCTCAAACTGCCTCACTTTGAAAAAAAAATAAAACTTTCAGACAGACTGTTGCTGGCTCCTTCCAGTGAGAGTGACTGTTGTGGCAGATTGGAAGCTGCTGAGGACGGGGTGGGTGGATGAAGAGGGTGGTGGAGGAGCTGGAGGGGGGTGGGGGGGTGGGGGGGTGGGGACTCAGAGGGGTGCGAATGAGTGCCATTGCAATCCAGTGAGAGGTGGTGCTAAAAATACCTATTGACACATGGGCTCCAACTCACAAACAGGGTCACAGACAAACACAGCAGCCTCATTCATGCACCAGCAGGCCGAGGAACACATACAGCACCACAATGTAACAATTAAAATACATAAAGCCGAGACTATTTACAGTGTAACTGAACTATAAAATTCTGAATCCCTCTGAGTTTGCATTGGCAGTGCTTTGTGTTTTGGAGAGCTCTATGTCAAACAGAGAGCGGGCCCTTTCCACACTCAAGCACAAGTCCTCTGAACAAACAAACCCAGCTGCCATACTGCGACCCTCTGCAGGAGGAATATGGGAAAGCTGCTCTGTACACATCGTGTTCAACACTCGCTGTGGCAAATATTGTTTCTGAGTTTACCTCATGCTGACATGCTGCTGGGACAGTTTGCCAAGCGTTGATCACCTGTTTTTCTTCTTGGAGTCATTTTTGGAAGTATAGGTGTGGTCCCCACCTGGCTGAGTTATTTAGTGATGATGATGTGTTTAAACCACCCAGTACAGATGAGTCTACTTCTATTTGAGAGAGATTAGACCCGAGGAGAACTTCAAGTCAGGTTGCTGACAAAAATGCCTTTCAAATTCTCACATTTTTTAGAATCTGTGGCCTTGACAGATCATCAGTGGTTGAAGAGGAACTCCTTTGAGCCCTTTTGTGTTAAGAAAAAGTGCTTTTTCTGCAGAAAATGTGACATGAGACATTATTAGATTACACAAGAATGCATCAGTGGGTGAAAAGCATTCTGCACAAGCTGGAGCAATCGGAAAAATAACTATAAGACATGACGTAAAAGAAATACGAGATGAATAAAAAGAAAATACACGTCAGTATGAAATGTTACGGCATTAAAAGGAAACACTCAATATAAGTACAAGTGCCATTCAATTTTACTTATTTATGGTATTTGAGTAAATGTACTTTGTTACCTTTCACTGATGCAGATGATGGGAGAGGAAACCAACATGAGAAGAAGCTGAGGAGGACATCCAATCTTCAGGGCCGAGGCCTCGTCACCTCCCACAGCGGGAGCACCGGGAAGCAGACTGGAGGGACAACTGCCCGAGCTGTAAATCAGTGTGTGTGTGTGTGTGTGTGTGTGTGTGTGTGGTCTCTGTATGAGTGAAAAGTATAACACAGCAGAATGAGGATTTCCTACCTCCTAACAAGAAACACAGAGATGAGAACTTGTCTGAAGAGGTAAACAAAAACTCTGTTTACTGCCGATGTGAAAGCTGATCTGAGATCTGCGTAACGCAACACAAACTCAACCCTCATTAGTACTGATTCTCAAGCAACCTGGAGCTTCTTTATTTAAATGTTTCCCTTTTTTGCCTCTTTGAACTGAAAATATGTACATTTTTACGGTATCTTATATTTTACAAAAACAGAGTTTACATTCCCTGGTGACCCTTTTTAATGAACAACAGGAAACAGCATTTTAAGATTATTTTAATACTCCTTAATGTTCTTCCTACCTTGTAAGCCTATTCTTGATGTTGTTATTGTGCTAAGTATTATTTCTTGGTTTTCTTTATTTAGTTTTCTTTTATAGCTTTTATAGCTTCAGTGCTGTTAAAACTATTCATGTATAATTAACCAAAATCATTTCAAACACAAAGTACCTTTAACAACTTTAATATAAATTATATAATATAAATAAGTTTAAACTAGCTCCACCTCGACCAGCTGCAGCAGTAAAATCCTTCTCAGGGGACATTTTAACTGCCTGACGAGAGCTTTTACTTTAAAGCAGATTTATCTGATAACTTGTGAACTTTTACTTTACTTTACTTGACAAAGTTCTGAACATGTGACCTTTATGAGAGTTTGTGACCCCGCTTCTAAAACTGATAACACTGAACATGGTTGTACGATCATGCAACATGTACTGCACACTCACCATTACTACCACTAATGAAAAGCCTGCGGTGCACCTGACTATTAACTGCAGCAGAGACAGACTCACACTAATGCTGGCTTTGATAGCCCTCTAGTGACCACGGAGGTGTACCTGCCAGCTGAGATGTAGAACTATAATTTACTATAATGAGACTTAAACTGCAGTTTGGTTGTTTCTATAAAGCCAACTGGGACGTTTGATTTTAGTTTTCGTCTTTAAAGGAAACACTAACACACTTGCAGCTATTGTTACTCTCCCTCATCCTGATTGCTTTTTTACAAATTCCCACTGCCGCTCTCTATCTCACCTGCGTGTGTGTGCGTGCATGTGGGAGTGTGTGTGTCTGCAGCGCCCAGGGGACCGTATAAAACCAGACTAATGAATTTTTCTGCTCTGCTTATGCTCCGGCTCTCATATGAAACCAATTCATTACTCCCCGGTCTCACCCACATGTTAGCCGGGGTCACACAGGGAGCAGGAAGGGGGCAAATAAAAGAGAGAGGAGGGGGGGAGGTGGAGGGGACAGAGGGCAAGAGTCCCCACAACAACCTGGTTGCGTCATGAGAAAACTCTCCACGACGAAAAAAAAAAGATCATATTCAAACCACATGGGCATTTTAGGCGTGACCAATGCTGGCAGCAAAGACATTCAACACAGCAGAATTTAATTAACAGTTTTTAAATTTATGGTGTCATGCTCCAGTAAATCTGGGTCTTTGTCTGGCTGTAATTACTGCCATACAGGTTTGAGGGCCACAACATAGTTAGAGCTCTAGCTGGGGAAATTAAGCAGCTCATGGCTCCGGCTGCCAATCGGAAACAATTCCAGATGATTCCTCTTTTCCCTCCTCGGAGTTTATCTAGTCAGCAAATAGCATCTGTGAGCACCATGCAAGTTGGCACCGAATTCAAATTATGCAAGATGAGGGGATTTCCACCCACTTCCATCCCGTAAATAATGATTTATGGCACTCCTCAGTGGTGATTATCATCATACCGTCTCAGCTCGCTCACGAATGGTGCCCAATGGGTCACGATAAACATAATGAGATAATAGCAGCAGCCAGATTTCCTCTGACAAGAGGATTGGATAGGCGTCAAGAGTGTGAATAATTTGACAAACACTGTCATCCCATAATGACGGGGACAGACAGTACTCAAATAAGACATAAATCTCAAGGGTATGTTTCACATTTTTGACACATGACTATGGAAATCATTTCATTAGAGGCTGGGAGAGGTGATAATTTATTCCATATGCTCGGCAGTTAATAAAAGCGGCGGTGCAGTGGACAATGCTTGGAGGTGTGTTTTATTGTTTGAGCCACTCTCATCCACTCAAGCATAGCCTGCTTTATTAAATGTAGTCATGTAAGACACACGGAGGGAAGGAAATGAAAACTGGAAGTGCTTTGGTAAACAAACACTATTATAATAAAAGCAACTGGCAATTTATCCCACAGCAGCATCTTTTCAAGAGGCTGTTGATTCTCCTCTTGAAGGATCAGACGCCTCTTATGAGGGCAGATAAATCTCATGCAGTGTGATAATAAGCATTCAAAATAATAATGATGGGATCTTTTTTAATCATTTTCTCCAATATAATCTACACAGGTCAGTGGAGGAAGAAGAATGTTTAGATTAAGATCTTTTAGACTTTTTATTTTTAATAGTTCAGAGGTTTATTTGCGTGGAGTACTTTTACTTTTAATACTTTAAATACATTTTCTTATTGTACTTACATAGTTTTACTTGAGTAAAATGTTCAATGCAGGAACTTTTCCTTGTAATGGAGTATTTGTAGTATAATATTAATACTTTTATTAATAGGTAAATTATCTAATTACATCCTCCACCGCTGAATACCGTAGAATGAAAAGTTTCCTGCATTCAAAGATCTCACTTTAGTAAAAGTAAGACGGTAATTTGTATGAAATGACACTCAAACCACCAAATGTGAAAATCCTCATTATGCAGAATGGCCCATTTCAGAATAAATACATTACATTTCCAGATTATAATAATTATTGCATTAACATGTTAAATTCACTAATGTTGCAGATGGTTTAATCCATAAAAATATGTTGTTGTTGAGTCACACTTTGTTTAAATAAGTAAATTACTTGTAAATGAAGCTGTAAAATAAATGTACAAAGCACAATATTTACTCTGAAATGTTAAACAGTTTTGGAAACAGAAGCTAGTGGGTTTTAACTTTGGACTGTGCATCTGTTTTCTATAGTACCGCCCACACAGGTTAGTTTGAAGTCTGTCCCATAATGCATCAGGCAAAAGGCAAATTAGCACCTCACAGGGGTCATATTACAGGGCCTCAATAAAGACAAATATTTAGTATAACATTAGTTTTACATGTAATTAAATGGCTCCATTTACATATCATTATTCCATAAGAGCTCAAGCTTGCTAATGACTTCAATTATTCCTTAATGATTTTGTGGTTGGGTACATTTTACTTCATTTCATGCTATCTGCTTCAAATATTACCCATCTGGAACTTTAACGATTAAGTAGTTGGGAGGATTTTAATTAGATCCGAGTATGGCGCGGCAGTATCAGCAAATCTCATCGTAGTAATTATCTGTCTTTGGTAAAAGGAAGTCCCCTAACTAATTACAAGACAACTTAAACCATAAAGCACTAAGATCTCCACGGAGTAAATTTATATCTGTCTATTTGGCATTCAGGCAGCGCACAAAGTCTAATTAGTCTGACAAAGCTCATCCAAACATGTCCAAGCTGTCCACTTTGATCACAAATCTCCTCTTAAATTTGAGGCAAAAGTTCACACGTCATCTGTTTTCAGCATTTGAAATGAGTGGGAGTTGGCATGGTGTGTGTGTAGTTTTAATAAAACAGGACGTCATTTAGGGTTTGTTCAACATGCACAGATATTTCTTTAAATAAAATAGAAAACGGTCACATATGGTTTAGAGGATTATTTTCTTTTATTGCAGAAAGCAGTCCAGTCATCGTTAGGCGTACTAGGAATGAAATGAGGAATGCAGCAAATAGCCTGAACACACCTCAAGCCTTCACACTACACTCTCCAGACGCTGTCAGTGTTAATATTTCCAACAAAAAACTAAAATTCACATCAACACAACTTAAAGTCTGTCGTGTTTCAAACAGCACGGTAGTGTTGACGTAGTGTTTTACACTGTACCAATGGTAGAAATGACTGCATGTGTCTGCAGTGTGATGCATTACACAGTAACACAGCACGGTGCTGTTCCCTCAGTGAACACATGAACGAGGAACGACAACAGCACACAATAATACAGCACTCAGGATTGTAGCGGGGCCATCACACAGTAAGAGAGAGAGAGAGACAGACAGAGAGAGAGAGACAGAGAGAGAGAGAG
>CAFUXE010000163.1:337014-348669 GCA_903364295.1 Serranus cabrilla | reverse complement strand
CAGCTAATCACTGGCCTCTTATTCTCTCTTTATCGCTCCAATTAATTATATAGAGAAGCCACTTTATTATCAATTCTAGCATCCTCCTGCTGCTCCAAGCAACGCATTTAAGGCACCACTGAGTGTCAAAGAACAGATACATCATGCAATGTGATTAAATATTTCATAATACCATTTAACGCGACTCAAAAGGAGCATTAGTGATGATACTGACAACTCACCTATTGGGATCGTATCTACCTTCTCTGCTAAATGGCTGTTGATTTATTCTCCTAACATCAGTGGTCTCACTGTCTGAGGTGTCCGACTGCCGCTCTCCTCCTCGCTCCACGCTGGCATTGCGGCTGCTCGGCCCTGAACCCGTGTCACCTGCAATTTAAGGTCAGGGGTGACAGTCAAACACAGGCATACATCCAAGATAGAGATCTACTATTTCCACTCATATTGGCTGTCACAGATTTTGACATGCTTTAAATCAGGCGCTCCTAAAGTGAGGCCTAATCCAGGGAGAAATGTAGGAAATGGATGTTTGAGTAAAAAGGGGCAGCTCACCCAAAATTAAAAATCTTTTCTTGTACCTGTATTTATCAATTTTCATTTTATTTGTGACTTGTAGAGCGTTAGAAATATCAGCCATATAACTGTCTGCCTTCTGTCGAACATGATAAACCTACATCGCACTTGACATGTGGTTATCAAATATTCAGACATCCCAACCTGGTTACTTAAGATTACCCACAGCCCTTGTTGTAATCAATTTCAGACATTACTGTTGAGTTTTTCAAATGTACTTTTGGCACTTTAAGTACCACATTGAAAGTGTCATGCCATATTAGAAAGAAAGTAGACATCCCTACAGCCGACATCTCCAGAACTTAACAACTCACACTAAAATAATCTAGATTGATAAATAGCACTATGGGGAAGAGGAAAAACATATTTGTGATTTTAGGTTGAACTGTCCCTTTAACACTTAACAGACTGTCTTGGGTTTGAATAACTTTCTTTCAAGTCATGGTATAATTAAACTCAGATAGACATTTTAAGGTGCGTGTGGGACATAATGTTCCTTCAACTTCAGCTTTTACAGTCACACATTAACACGTTTTACGAATTAAATTGAAATCTTTGAGCCAACATCTGATCATTGATAATTGCTGTTTTGAAACTGATCAGCACGTGACAATGCACTACCTCATGGCCCCTGCTAATAATTTGACACTTGTATTATTAAAGACTAGAAATCAAATGTTCAGCATTAAGCAGTTTGACCTATTAACAAACTTGCACGCCAGTGAATGTTGTACTATTTACAGCCATTAAGTCCGAAGGCAAGTTATGTCACACTGCTCGTTATTATAGCTAAGTAACAGAAACATAGAGGTTTATTTTACAGGCTAACTAAGTGGTCTGCTGCTCTAAATAAAAATCTTACCAACCCAACACAGACAAACGGTTTGGTGCTTAACTAACGTTACATTTAGCCGTGGAGCAAGAACCGTTAGCTAACTGCTAACGCTAGCATGGTACGCTAACGGCAAATGTAGTTACCTCTCTTTCTCTCCCGTTTGACTTGTAGCTGTTTCTTCTTCTGTTTGTTGCTAAATGGCTTTTTCCGGGGCATAGTTATAAAGCAAGCTGGTTATTATATACAGCTGTACTGCGTATTGCTATCTACAGCTTGTCACACAGCTTTCTTCTTGACGTTATTTACATGGGTGAAGTTTCTCGACTCCTACACTTTTCAGTGACGCCATATCCACTGCAGACCGCAGAGAATGGTGGACGAGACCACATTTCAGCGTTTTGTAACTGCCCGAGTTTGGATCATTTTGGCTTTATCTGGATTATATAATTTACAGTTATCTTTATGATGGGTAAGCAGCTTTACCCCGAGTACCATTATAAACATGGAGCAAGATACTGTTGCCAAAACTGACAGTAAACCCCCCTCCTCTTTAATGGTACAGTCCATTTTTGTAAACACCTCACAAATTTGCACATTCCTGCAGAGCAGACATGCTAAAAACAATACATTTACCTGGATGCACAGTAGCATCATTGAGTACCATTAAGACTAGGAATAACACAAGCAACACAGTGTTTGCTTCTCGGTTTTGCAGGTGTTATATATGTCTCAAATATCCTGGTAATACATAGTTTCTGGACAAAGAAAATGTATTTACATGTAAGGAATGCAGAGCTGAAACATCCTATCAATTACTATTCTGATGATTTATTAATTTCCCATGTATACCATGTAGTCTCTTAAATGTGAATATCTGATACTGCATCTTAAAGAATTACCCTGCAATCTAAAAGGTCATTTTGAGCTTTTGGGCATTTACATTAATTTCTTACTTCAAACAGCCCTACACAATGTCCCATCACAAAACCACTATGGAAATAATTAACTTGGCATTAGATATGAGGAAAAAAACACTAGTGAGAAACATTTCAGAGGATTTATTGTATCATATGCCAAAAAAAAAGACAAATTTCAGATGTGTCAGTATGTCTATAAAGAAGTATTATAAACATTGTTATTGTGGAAGTATAATAGCAAGAACACATATGGATAACATTACTTTAAGGACATACACACAAAGCAGTACAATAGGATTACATGAAACGTGAACCATCACTTGTCATGTGAAGGCCTGCGAATGGGTCTAAATAGGTTATATGGATTACCACATCCTTTAAACACACAATCATCCTTTATAAACTGGTAGTATATATATTGTATATCTATATATACTTGATTGATATTTTCTCTTTCCTGAAAAGGAAATGACCTCTATGTCCCTTTTAAGGTTAAAATAATTACGGGCATGTATTTTACAACATTGTAGAGGTAATAACACTGATGTAAAAACTGAAAGTCTCTGTATGAAAGTATAAAAATTTACCTTCACAGTCAACTACCAATTTTATCAACAAGGAGGCCATAAATCCATATGGCCAAGATTGTATTTGTAGGGAAGAGCAGGAGGTGATAAAACATCAATGAAGAGAAATATTTTGACTCTCTTCCTATCATAAAACCATCAGTGTGATGGACTGAAACACACTTTATTGCAGCCTTTACATGCACTTCCTACCCAGACAGGACAGCTAAGCAAAAGGAAAACAAACCAAACAAGGCAGAAAGAAAAAAGACAAACTAAAAAAATAAAATAAAATTATAGTCTCCAGTATACAGTTTCACCATATCGTTTGTCCCGCCTGCCACAAATCATTGTTTAGGCACAGTCAAGTGTTCCAAAGTTCTGGTATCACCTTAGTATTGCTTTTATCCTTCGACTGTCTGTCCTCAATTTCTTGAATTTATTTTTACTTTCCCCACCCCCAACCTGCCTCCTGTGATCACCTCTAAGAGTTGAGGTGCTCCACTTGAATGGAGGATGCTGACACAGTGAGACAGAGGTCCTTGTGGGAAGTAATGTCACCTACAGTGACAGGTTTGTACTGGATGTCACTGGCGGACACTGTCTTAAACTGGTGCAGGTCAAAAGGACAGGAGATGGTTTCTGTCTGGGGGTAGCTGCTCTGGCTCTGCTGTCCTCCATTCACTCCTCCGCTCCCAGCTCCCCCCGGTCTGCTTGAGCCTCCATCTGCGCTGTCTACCCGGCTCTGAGCTCCAGCCTGAGCCTGGTTTTGGTTCTGGTTCTGTTGTGCCGCCTGTGCTGCTGGTGAAGTCAGCTGATCTGGGTTGTGTTTCTCCATGTGTTTCACCAGATACGTCTCCTGAGATGAGGGGAGGATAGGTAGAGGGGAGACAGTGGACACATGACTAAACTGTGTAAAATAGCTGCCAGGCATCTGTTGCCAGTACTGCGATTCATAGTGTTTCAGGTAGAAATGCTCTTCAGAAATGGACATTTGTCTTACTGAGGTATAAGTGCGGTTGCAGAGACCACACGAGTAGATCCTTGCGTGCTTGACTGTGTGTGTGGACATGTGCACCTCTAGGCTCGCCGAATCTACGTATCCTTTATTGCAGTTGGTGCACTTGTAGGGCTTGTCCTTGTTGTGTTGACGCCGGTGGGACTGGGAAAACATGGTTATTTAAAAAAAACAAAAGTTTGACAGGTAATAACAAACACATTACATGCACTCTCTGTACGAGAAGAAAACTCCTTCATACCTGTAAATTTGAGAGTTGCGTGAAGGATTTCTCACAGCCTGGATGGATGCACTTGTATGGCCGATCTCCAGTGTGAATCCTGAATAAAAAACACAAATATACTGTATACATGCACAGAGTCCTATCACTTTCATGGTGACCTAACCTGACCAGAGAAAGACACTGAGGCACTTAAGAAACCCAAGACCAGTGACTCACTTACCTGTTGTGCTGCTGAAGATGACTGAGCTGTCTGAAGCACTTTTGGCAGAAGGCGCAGGTGTAGGGTTTCACTCCCGTGTGGATACGGACATGTTGGGCCAGGTAGCTGGAGTTGGCAAATGACTTGGTACAATGGGGACACTTATGGGGCTTTGACTCTGTGTGGTTCCTGATGAAGGCAGACAGAAGGGTGAAAGAAAAAGAAACAGGATTGTAAAAGTAGACTGAGGGGGAAAAAAAACTAAGACGATGTAATGCAAATTTATCAGAGCCTGTCAGGGAGGCAACTCCAGACAAGTCAGAAGATTGGAACACAATATTTGGCAACCGTTAACAAAAACACTTTTACTTCTCTACGGGTTGATAGTTGTAAGTTCAAAAGAGATCAGGCGGTGCAGCAATAAGCTTCAGGGTTGTGCAGTGGTGGCGGAGTCACCCCCCAGTGCAGCACAAGTAGACTTTATATTTCACAGTTACTGTTTCCATCAGAGTGTTTTTTATCCCAGACACTTCCGAATACACTTGAAGGCAGCTATGTTCATTTCACAGCGGATAGACAAGCCTGTGCTAGGGCTTGTTGCAGGAGACACGCTGGTGAGGGCAAGTGCTGGTATTTCGTTTTTCTCACATAATCAGGATTACTTGTGTTTTTGCTGCAGCGCCCGATCTGTTCTAAACGCAGCCAAATTCATTAATTTAGTCCTTTAAATTAAATAAAATTTTAATATAAACCGTTACTAAATCACACATCCAAATGCGAGAACAAAAAAAGCAAAAGAGTGAATTATTTTGTCTCTGTCCTTTTACATATATCCTTGTTCCCTGGATGATTTGGATTTAAAAAGAAGAATGTTAAATGTATTCATTGTAATTTGAAGGTTTTACAAATATATCCATTTAGGTCAAATTTCCTCTAGAAATGAACAAAAGAAAAACAGATGACTACAAAAAGAACAGCAACAGATGACTACAAATTAGGCAGAGAGCAGGAAAGCAGAGCATAGTAATGGATTTATATCTGTCGCACACTGCCATTCAATGGAGAATGTAAGAAAAAGCTGATAAGGAAGTATAGCAAACAATAACACAATGGGTTATGTGGGAAAGCACAATGGACGTAATTTTGCTTTAATTTCAACATGTTTTTCTAAATGTGTGTGTTTCTGTTGCAGCGCTGGCAGGAGAAATGACAGAACATGCAGACAAAAGAAACAAGTAAAGTGGGAAAACACAATGAAAATGCAATGCAAACAAATACGGAGAGAAGCAACCGTGTGCACAGACAAATGAAAAAAAGGTAAAATGCTATCATTATATCCATTAATATAACATATATCCATGCATTTCAAATGGCCTCTTTAAATCACTGCATAAATTATGGAAAATATTCTTATGGACAAAGCCCAAAAGTAAAGTCGTAATTTGAATTCTAATTTCCTGAAAAGGTCACTTCTGGATGGAACTGGTAGCATGCGAGCCAACTTCTACATGGCAGAGAAATATGTGTCTGCACACCACTCCAATGTCTTCCCCAGGAGGAGGAAGACGATAGGAGTCTGGGCTTTAAAAAGGGGACTTGGCAGGACAAGTTAAGAGGACAGGGGAATATGGTTCGTGCTCAGTAACAGGGGAGGAGGGGTCTGCAGTACCGTGTGTGCTGCTGTAAATGACTGAGCTGCCTGAAAGATTTCTGGCAGTAGGAGCAGGTGTAAGGCTTGGCCCCGCTGTGGATGCGGATGTGCTGGGCCAGGTAGCTGGAGTTGGCGAATGACTTGGCGCAGTGAGGACACTTGTGAGGTTTGGCCTCTGTGTGCGACTTGGAGTGGATCTGCATGTCAGACTTACTGAGGAAGGTCGCCGCACACATCCGGCACCTACAGGCGGAGAGACACAGAAATGGGAGGGCGGGATGGAAGAACAAGAAGGAAGAAGAGGGACAGAGGAAGATGATGGAGAAGGGGGGAAAAAAGGACATAAAAGGTGGAGACAAAGGAATGAAGCATTGACCCACAGAAAAAAAAAAAACAAGATGACAGAAAATGAAACTCACAATAAAAAGGAAAATGTAAATATAAGATAAATTAATGAAGACAGAAGGGGGGGAGGGGTAAACACAGGGAAAGATGCCAGGGGAGAAATCAGTGAAAACTGACAGGGAAAGGTACGCAGATACTATAAAAAGTGAAAGAGCAGGAACACAAGCGTGCTTGAGAGTTACAACTCAAAGAGCATGCTATATAAAGACAAAGAGGAAAGGCTGCCATTCATGTCCAGACCGCAGAGAGAGCGTCTATGAAGCACTGATGTATTTGTATCTCAAATACATTAAGAGAAGGAATCAACCGTCCACTATAAAGCAGGCATGTTCTGCCACAACATGCAGTGAAGTGTGTTTAGAAGATGTGTGTGTGTCAGATCAGCAGCGCGGAGTTTATCTATGAAAGCTGAACATCTCTATCTTGATTTCGACAGGACACAGAGGAACAGGTGTGTTTGCATTCCACAGCTACAGCGAGGAGAAATGGGGAGACACAGCAGGTGCTGTTGTGTTGTTTGGCACCATACCTGTATGTCTTAGTGCTGTCTTTTGGGCCGTGGTCCTCGTCTTCATTTGACAGTTCATACGGGTCTCCAGGATGATGCTGCACAGATGCCAGCTGTCAAAAACAATCGTCAAAGCTAACGTTTTATGACCTGTTTTATTATTAGATCCTAGTTCATTCCTACGCCTGTGTTTTCTTACCTGGCCGCCAGCTGTCAGATGAGCCAGTATCAGAGTTTCATTTGTCGGTCCGCCCACAGGACCGACCCTGGCCAGTGTCGTCGCCTTCTTCTTCCTGCCTCGTTTGGAGGGCGTTGGCATCACGACCACATGGGGCGGCCCGTCCCCGTCTTTTTTGTCTACAACATGATCAACAGCAGCAGGTTAAGAGAAGCCTGTCTGTAAATTAACTGTTCTCTACATGTCGCTCTGCGAGTTTGTCGACATCAAACCGAAAATAAAAGTACGCCACAGGAACTGACACTTGAATGATTGAGGACATCACGGTGAGAAATGTGGCTTTTTCTTACTTTACAGTTAAGTAAAAACACTTTTGAATAAATTAAAAAAGCAGACATATACCAATATTTTATTTAAAAAAAAGCTGTGACAGAATCTCCTGTGCAGGAAAGATGTTTTTTATCTTAATTTTTTCTCTTTAGCTGAAGGCGAAGAACCACACGTTTCTGACAAAGCCTTGAGAGAAATTAAATCATTAGCTGCTCATTTTCTGGTTTTATTGCTTTATAACTCCTGAGAGCAATCTGTGCTTTAAAGAGAAGTGCTCAATTGGGTTCATAACTCAGAGATATCATTAAGATAAAACTGAGCCAAATCTAAATTTATTTTCTGTCTCATGGCAAAGTGAGGACACTCACAGAAGCCAAACACGTCGGAAAATGTTCCACATCACTGAATGAAGGATGTGAGTCTAGAATTAAGATACTTTGCGTTTTTCATTTCGCCGATTCAAAAGGTTAGTCCCGCATAAGAAAATATATATGTCTACAAAAACCAGTAAGCACTGACATTTGTGAAAACCCTAGTTTCAGTCAGGACATGGCCTTTAGTGATGCTATAATGTACTGCTGCCAATTTACATTCTTAACTGTAGTTGAGGCTTCATGTGCACCTGAGGGTGTTTTCTACACCTGACTTGTTTCGCTCATTTGAATCGAGCCCTGGAGCGTTCACTTTAGCGATTGGTGCGTTTCGTTTGGGCAGGTTGGAACAAAGCAATTGCAGTCGGGTGCAGACCAAAACAACCAAACTACATGAAGAGAGAAGCTGGCCTCAGTCTGGTTAAAAACAAACCAAAGCAGCTTCAGTTTGGTTTGCTTTTGTTAAGAACATGATCCGATCTCAAGCTGACTACCAGCTGTACTCTGCAGGTTTGAAATCGGCTCCTGTCGCCACTAGCCAGGTGCACTTTGCATTTTGTAGCAGCTTGTGCTGTAGTATTAACAGCTCGCTGGGGAATGGCATGGCAATGTGTCTCTCACAGAAATATGCACTCATCAAGAACATCTTCCTGTATTTACTTTCTGGATCCTACCCCAGACACGTCCGATCAAAAAGCAGAGTGGACGTTTTTATGCTATTTGTACTGATGCATTTCTGTGTGAAAAGAAACCAAAGGGAACTGATTTGTACCAGGGCTTAGATACTTACTTTCAACTCAAATAATAAGATTTAATGATATGATGTGTGTTTTACCTGCTGAATGTAGTGCTGAAACAATCATGGTTGCTGCTGGATGACCAGAGACAAACGACTGGGAGGAGGTGGGAGACACGAGTGTTCCCTGAGGAGTTGTGATGACCAGACCCGCTTCACAGAAAGTGATAAAGGAGACAAAAAAAATTAATAATCAGACATCAGAAAAGATGATTATAGGCAGTACAAAAACAAAGCGTGGACAGTGATTACAATGATTACAATCTTGTCCTTGAGGTTCAGTATCCCTCTCAAATTCCCTGCTATTCAGTTTTTAAAATGTAAACCTGGAAGGGCTGAGACGAAAGTGTGTGACAGCAAAGCACTACTGTTCCATTATTTGAAAGAAAGCCCTGAGGCTGCAGCGCAAATGAAGACTCACAGGTGTTCATTTTACCCACAGTTGCTCAACTGGCAACGTGTGCTCTTAGCCCTGAGTGCTGCTTGAAGGTAACTGGAATTTTAATTTGTTCTCATGAACTCAATATTTTAATGCATCGCTGTTTTTTTTTTATGGCTCAGAATTCAGAACATAATCCATCCTAAACCTCCCATGTTTGAAGTTGATCCTTATGTCCTGTATCGTGGAATCAACATGATTAGAGTCGAACTGAGAGAGATCCAGAGGCTTCAGACTCACCTGCTGTCATGATGCCTGTGGAGGGGACGGACAGCATGTTCTGGGTGCTGTGAGCAGGGTGGAGGTGTGCCACACTTCCAACCTGCCCCCCTCCATCTGTCTTTGCCCCGGCAGTGGGGATGGTGAGAAGCGCTGTTTGGTAGTGGGATGCCGAGGAGGAAGAGAAGGACGCATTCTTTTCCTGTTGCTCCTTCACCTTGTTCAGGAACATGGCATTCTCGAGCTGTCAGGAGAAAGGAGAGTTTTCATTTCAGTAACCAGATTTTTCTCAATGTCAGGCTTGGAGAATCTACACTGTTCCTCGTCCAGACTCACCTGTCCTGGTACGGTGGGGATGGGGGACCAGAAATACGAGGAATTAAAATGTGTGTCTTCCATTATTTCTGCAATGACACAAAAGAAGCAACAGTGAATTACAGTAATGACCTAGTAAGCACTTCAACTAGTTACTGTCAGCCATAAATATGTCTTACACATACTTCAAAGACATAACCAACAGTTCAAGGCACGATCCAACTTGACTCATATTACCCATATGTAAATAAAAAGTGCTTAAAGAAAAACACACCCTTAACCACAACATTTACATAGAAGTGTAACCTGTAATATCATTCCCAACTTGACTGACATGTCTTCAGTTAGGATTTCTTTAGTGTTCATCATTCGGGAGGTTTTTACTGGAGCCGGATTATCCTCAGAGGTCTCCTCCTCTCCAAAACAAATAGACCCAGCATTTGAACTGCTAAAAACACTGAATAAAGCATTTTTACCTTAAAAATCAGTGTTTCACTCATGCTATTTAGGTGACAAAGGACGTCCTGCAGCTGTCAGCTAAGCTTCCTCTAACATTTGCTCAGCTTGTTTCTCTGATAGCTTAAGATCCAGATGCCCAGTGAAAATATATAGTAAAAAAACAACCAAAATCTAAAAAAGTATGTCAGAAAATGGGGCTGGAAACTGGATAAATTTAATTTATGGCAGCTTCTGGCAGACAACCACATCACTGACACATGTGGAAAAGGGATATGGCTACTAAATGAAACAAACCGTTTCCTTAATTAAAATGACAGATTTCTCTGTGTGTGGAAATTGTTGGAAACAATTGGGATAATGTAAGTACACAAGTGACACAATATATAAAATATGTTTAGTCATTTGTAGACATTCTAATGCAGAAATATTCAGAAAAGTATACCTTTAAGGCCCTTAGCAGTCATTATACTGCATATACCGACAGTAAATGTTCCCACACAGAATTACAATAAAATGAATGATGGCTGAATTCCATTTAGCTGCTACATTTTCATGCTGGCTCACTGACACTCAGCCACTGTTTTCCTTCTATAACAAGAGAAAAATATCTTACCACAAACTAATAGCCAAACACTGATGCTGGGGTGTTTTGTTGTTGTTCAGGGCCCCTGGAGGTGTGGGGGGCTCTTGGGGAAGTTGCTCACTTTGCCTGGTTGGTCATGCAGCTCTGGACCCAGCCCTGCAGGATCCTACTGGCAAACATCCAATCAAAACAAACAAACAAGTAAACAAATGCAGACTGACTGACTGACGGGGGGGGATTATAAAGGTTTAATAACTGATTGATTAGAGGAGGCGTGGTGGGAAGAGAGCCATCCATGTGTCTTGAGAAACAAAAATAACATGCTGATCTCTGACATCGAGATCAATTCAGTCGCAAATCTGTAAACCTGCATGTTTCTAATTACATCGATTAAGTAATGTAATGTTCAACTTTAGTGCAGTTTAACGGTAATATGGGGATTTTATGTTTTTTCTTAGCACCAGAATAGAAGAACTGACCCCAATTTTGTAGTAGGCTATTTACAGCGTATTCAACCTCTTAGCTTGAAGTTGTCTCAACAGACGCACATCACGCTGAATGGACTACAAAAACAGCGAACCTAGAGCTAACTTTCATGTAGAGCCACTCTCAGATAAATGCACTGTTTACAATAAGCCGTGGCTCAACAGTAGGACTCCATTTCGGCTCCTTGCATCTTGTAGTTAATCAGGCCCGACGTGCTGATTAACATACAGTTAGCTAGCAGACAGCACAGTGTGTATGTGGTGCCCTCCTGCAGCTGCTTGGGAAAAAAATAACAAGCAAAGCAAAAAAAAACCAAAGGATAAAAAAAACTGTAGCGAAAGAAAAAAAAAAACCAATAGACCATCCTCACAGACTTCCGGCTGTGGACGGGTGGAGAGGAGGCAGCAGAGTCATGCAAATCTACCAAAAAATACAACCGACTGCATGGAGAATAGTGGCGTTTACCGGCAGCGGCGACTCCGTCTCCCTCCCCGGAACTCCCGCAGCTCGGGACAATTTGGACACAGTTTCCAAATCTGTCCAAATTCCTGCAAACCAGTGAAGTTTTTTTGCCTCTTCGCTTT
>CAFUXE010000163.1:323969-336984 GCA_903364295.1 Serranus cabrilla | reverse complement strand
TTAGTTTTTTTTTTCCCTCCGGTGGAGCAGCTGCCTCGCTTCACTTCCTCCGGATAAAGTCGTCAGACAAAAGGAGTGTGTGTGTTGATGTCACTTCCTGTAACTGAGGGGCAGTTCATTAAAATAAATCCTTAAAATTTAACATGTCATCTGCTTACTGGTTGGTGTCTTTACAACGGCAGTTAAGTCAACATACACGGATTTTAAACACATCTGTATATGGTTTTGTGCGTTTACTTTTTAATATTTGAGCGTCAAGTTGTGAGCGGAGCAGCCAGTATGCTGCGTTCACGTGCTGTCGGAAGTAAGAGTACAGTAAATGTCAGGGTCATGAAAAACGTTTTACAAATCGTTCCTATAAATATAATTTATTCTCTCAAATGACAATTGGTGGAATGCAGTTACAAATATTTACTTAAGTACAATTTGATATATTTGCACTTATGTATTTACATTTTACGCAACATTATACCTCCACCCAATACATTTTAGATGAAAATATTGTTTTCATTATTACATAATAATAATATATAATAATACAATATGTAATATTATATTAACAAGTAGTATATGCTTATATAATATAATACTGTACTAAACTTTAAATCTACCCATTATTATAACCTCCAAAATGTCTAAATTTTCGCTCCAGATTGAGGAACTACAACATAAAAATGAAAAAAAAATTTGATAATACATTTATAATATTGTTTAATTGTAAAGACAGGAAACAAAGAAAAATAAAAACATAACAATATAAACACAATTCTAATGATGTTAAGTAAATAAGTAAAAATTATTTTAAAATGCACTGTATTTATATGATGCTATACTTGTGTGCCCTGATATTTCTAATTTGCATCTTAAAACTGCTCTATTCAGTCCCTCAAATGAATCTTAATTCTGTTAGTCCTTATCCTCCTCACACACAGGCCCAGGGGTCCATGTAAGGCTGAATATACCCGCCAGGGAGGCCCAGCTCAAGACCCTTTTAGGCTCTTTGGTTCCTGAGGGTCTGGAGCCCCGAGGCTGTTCCCCCAATGGTAATCCAGTTTTAAATCTGAGGGATTAGGCCAGGGGCCCCCGAGACAGAACCAGTAGAACGAGAGGATAGTTTCAGATCTCTTCGTCTTGTGATACCTTGACTCTAGAGTTGCAATTATTTATACATTTACTGATATACATACATTTTTTCAAAGCCCAACATTTAATGGGTTCAACTTCTCAAATGTGATTTATCTTGTTTTACACTGGAGTAAATGGAGAATTTCTTTGCTGCAATTTAGTTTAATTTAGTTCCATTCTGGTTCACACAGTGCAATATAGTCCAAATCTGTTCAATATAATAGTAGTTTCACTAAAATATAATACATCCATCACTGGTGTATGGTTAATTATTGAGAAAATCGTGGTGTGTGGTGTGTGTGTAGGTGCAGGTGACAATTATTTATGATAAATTAAGGTGTGGGGTGTAATAAATAATAATACATTAATAATAAATAGTACGTATAAACGGCTTCCCTGTGACACTTTTGTCCTCTTCAAAATGCTGCTTACTCGCTCCGAAATCAGCCATTGTTGCTTTGTTTTGGTTTTTATTCATTGTTGGTCTCATTTGAAGACTCGAAAATATGAGCTGAGGCAGAAGCACTTCAACGCAGCACAGTGTCCCTGTCCTTCAGTTGACAGAGCGACTTTTAATCACTTTCACTTTAGTTTTGTGAATTAATTGCATGTAGTATATAAACCCGTACACAATCACGTACATTTACCGGTAGAAACGCTTAATATACGTTATAACTATGTTTATTGTTCACCGTTTTTCATTGCAGTACCGTGCCCGGCCACGTGGTGTCGCTGTAAGGACAGTTATACCAGAGTTATACACGTCTAATGTACCGTCAACATCCGGCGACACGTCTCTCCAACCCCGCTGAGCCGTCTGGTGTGTTTTCATTTATTTAACTCTCTCTGGACTTTTCATTAAGAGGCAAATGTTGCTTCTTTGACACTTTCTTTGAGTCTGCCAGGCAGTTTATAACGTTAGTTAGCCCGCGGCGCTGTAGACCAGCCCAGAGCTTCAGATGGGGGAGGTGAGGAAGCTGCAGAAGAAGTTGAGACAGATTGGAGTTCTGGAAATAAAAATCAGTCTTTCCCCAGAGGAGAGATACAAGGTACAGACACACTGCAACTGCCCTTTTTTTTGTCCCAATGTGTATGTAATCTATGCGACTTTTGCAAATCGTGAATAGATTTCCCTCATGTGTAACAACAGGTTATTACTGCAATCAGTTTGAATAAGAAACACTGGAACAAAAATCCATCTTAAGCTGCCACAGGTTAGACATTCAGTAGGGTTTCATATTCATACACCGTTAAATTGTTACAGTATATCAGATTTGACACACAGGAGCCACGTGTTTGAATAAAGATGTTTTAATGGTGCTCTGTCATGCTGCACACAGTCGTGAAGTTTAAGATGAAGGCACCTTAAAGTAGGAATAGCAGTGTTGATGTGATGAAGGAGAGAAAAAATACGTGATTAACATGAATTAAGGATAATGGTGGAATGAGTAATTTGACAGCTGTTGCCCGAGGAGTTTGGGAGATAAGAAGCTTTCAGGAAAAAAAATAATGATGAGGAACTTCGGGAGAGCCTCCGTGTGTTAAAGGGCAGGGTCTGAAGTCCGTGTAAGTTATGGCCATGCCCTACAACACAGTCTTTGCTTTACTGCTCTGCCCTTACAGCCTCTAATTGGAATCAGGGAAATAAATGCACACGGTGGTGCTGCACACATGTACAGCGGAGGATCATTTGGTGGTGAAGGTTACTGGAGTAGTTACCATGATCCAATTCTGTGTATGAGTTGCATTTCTTTTGTCTGTTTGTAACCTGGTAATTACTGTAAAACAGAAATAACTCCTCTAGAAAGTAATGTAACTCTTATTTTGTTGTTGTTGTTATTATTTGTATTGAGACTGCATTTGTGCACTTGAAATGTGTAAATTTGAGGTCCATTAAGAGTGGGTTGCTATATGTTTTAAAAAAAAGACATATGCATAATTTATTAATGTATTCAAAATCGTATTTTTAAGTATTATACTATATTTATTTCCATATTAGTGAAAGAGTATTTCCAGTTAATGATACTTTATACCGCAAAATATTAGAGGGAAATATTTTACTTTTTACCAAACTGTTTTTGGCTGATTGAAGTTTTACATTGAAAACATATAAGGCTTTTATAAAATATGATGTAGAATATAGATTCTTTAATTAGCTCAAACCTGAACAGCCACACAATCAAAAATGCTGCTTAAGCAGTTATGCAGTAATAATAATAACTCAATAATATAATATGTCAGAGGGGTTATTCTGCTGCCCAAAAGTGTTTTTTTGGCTTTGGATGCTTTTGCTTTCGTACAATATTTACGTACTAACCAAGAAGTTCACTATCAAATGACTATTTTTACATTGAGGTATACTTTTTGTTTTTGTTTTTTTAGTGGTCATAGTCATAGAAACATATCTTGACTTCGACTCTCCACTAAAGATCAAACATTGGCTCCTGTTTTTCCCACAATGCAGCTCTGCCCCGTCTTGTTATACCCTCCTGCTCAGTAATTGGACAGATATTTTTGAGACTCTTTGCCCCTACTTTCTGTAAAATAAATAAATGAAAAATCGCCTCAGACCTCAAGCAGAGTTAACACTGATGAAATCACCACTACAAAAAGTATTTTGGCGGACTTTTGCCAGTAAATGAGCGGGAAGCCTCGGGCGCTGACAACATGGAGGGAAGCCAAACACTGTTCATCTGCATATACTACCCACACTGCAGTGACACAAAGATGGCTGAAAATTGGCAAAGTTTCCCTTAAATAAATCTCCACCAGAGCCACAAAAAACATCATGTATCAAGTGACTTACTCTTTCTTTGAGACTTCTATGTGTAAAACTGGCGGAGTGCTCCTTTAAAGGGGAAAACAGCCACTTTAAATCAAGTTGACAAACCCGATTCACTCATTCATGCATCTTTCATAACTCACAATCAGGCAGGAGCGCGGCGCATGTTGCCAGTTGCAGCCTAATAAATCAAGACAGGCTCAGTATGTTGGTTGTGCATATAAACAACTTGTGGATTTAGTGGCTTGGGTTACAACCAATCTCGTGCCTTCTTCCCTCTCAGATCTCCAGGAAGGCGGAGCTGCGTTCCAGATTGGCTGAGCTTCAGCTGCAGCTTTCTGGCCCGCAGCAAACTCTGGGGATTGTGGGAGACGGAAAAAAGGAGAAGATGAAAAGACAAGTGTAAGGAAGTGAGGGAGAGGTAGCAGCAAGAGGGGGCAGATGGAGAGAAGCATAATTCTTCAAAAGCAACAACATTCACTTTGAAGCCTTTGATCTTTTTTATATGTGTATCGAAATGCACTGGAGGTCAAATACTGTCACGCTTTAATAAAATGGGAACTTTTCACTGTTCATAATGTGTCATGTAAACATCATTCAGGGATGCCATCCTCCCTATTAAAGGGCCTCAGGGCAGATAATTGGAAGCAGCTTATTAACATCAGATTGAATTAAGCACTCTTTCTAATACAGACGAGCAGCTCATTAAGAAGTGTAGTATTTGTTTGTGTGGAACTTGAAGATGCTTCGTAGGTATGCTTCCTGTCACACAGGACGCCGTGTGGCGTTTGCATCTTGATTATTCATTCAGCTCTCGTTTTTCTGCACTGGCACAGGGAGGATGCCCCTGAGGCCCTTCCATCACAAACGCCTCCAGCCTCCAAGATCCTTAAGGGAGAAGAGAAGTCCAAAGCTCAAGCAACGCCAGCGCCGGCTGCCAGGCAGAGGGTAACAGGAGGGGGAGCAGAGATAGGCAGACAGCAGGAAAGGACAGAGCCGGCCAAAGTGTCAGATCAGTGCCGAGATGAATCGGGAAGCTGCCCTGACTCTGACACGGAGCAGCAACTGCAGCAGGAAGGTGGGATTCATTAAGGAAATTACTATTACAGTGCATCAGTTCAGCTTATTCACAAAACGGCCATAAAGTCATGACACGTAATGGAGATGTGTGAAGTAGGACACCCTGAATCTGAAGCTTGGAAATAGGGGCCCGTTATCATATCAACGTTATCATTTTAAAAAGGTCATCAATGCACAATATGGATTTCCCCCCCGAACCAATACCAATAATTTCACATTCTTTGTGTTCTAAAAAAGAAGTTCATAACCTGTAGTTTATTCATGCCTGAGGCGAAGAAAGGCTACAAAGATGTAGTGGTTTAATATTTCATAGCTCGGACCGAAGAAAATCTAACAGACTATTGTTAACACAACAAAGAACAGATCTGACTCTTCAAGTGTTCTTTTGTTTTCTCTGTGAAGTACATGAGAAAAACTCACAAACACACTTTCGACTCCAAAGAGAAGAACTCAAATATAATATTTTGACGTGGCCTGTCAAATCAGACATGTCAAAGTTTCAAATGCATAAATAAAGACTTTTATCGACTACGAGTCATAACATCAACACACGAGAATGATTGGCTTTCTTGTCGGCGAAAACCAACTTTGAAAGTGCAAATGTCCACCTACTGTTGCCATGCACACTGTATCAGAGTGCTTGTTAAGAACATTAAAAGAAATCTGGCTCTTTTTATCAGCCATAATCTTATAAGCAGAATTATACATCTGTACCATGCATCTGAACCCAGCAGACGTGGGGGGAGAGGTGTGGCACACCATGGACCGACTATCACAGACAACCATTCACTCTCTCATGCACTCCTACGGGCAATTTAGAGTCAACAGTTAAAAAGCTTCAAGCTTCAAAACTGTGAGGAAAAAGAGAGGGATGCACGTACGGACTTTCTGCAACCAATCCCAATAACTGATAATTATAAGTTAACATATTCCTACTAGCAGCTGATCATTCATCGTGCATCTCTAACAGCAACGCTAACTGAAGACTCTAAGAACCAGCTACTATAACTAAATTGTCCAGAGACATTTGTTGTAATGCACGGGTGAATTGGGTGAAATACAATAAATAGAGACATATACCAAGTGGAACAAATAGTATGATTTAAATGGATTTTTAGAAAAGTGTCCACAGATGTTTAAGGTATTCAAGCTCTAACATGTTTTGATAGTATCTGCTGCCTGTAGCTATTTTTGAAAATCAGACACAGATAAAGAGACTGCAAACTAAACTGCATACGTTAGAGTTCTTTAGACTTTTATGAAATGTTTTTTTAACACTATTTATACGTTTTACTTGACAGTACAGTAGTTTGCCAACAAATGGTCGTAGATAGTGGTCACAGGATTGAACAGAAACAAAGAAACACAAAGAAATTATAAAATAACACATAAATAAATGAATTTAAACACAAAACATCAATCAGCAACAACAGGTCAGCTGTAGGATACAAACAACGTACATGAATGACTTGAAAAAGAAGACCGTTTAGAAACCATATAATGCTTTTTTGTGGTGTAATATGAATGCAAGAGAAAGAAAACCTGATAAGGTCAGCAGGTCTGTTGTATAAACACATTGTGCTCTATACAAACATTGTGAAGATATTGCATTCAGCGAGCTGCAGGAGACAGTAACCATGGAAAAGATCAGTGGGAGCATTGACCTTGGACCACGCATGGCACGTATAGCTTTCTCCTGTAATTTCACAAGATAACTATGAAACGCATCACAGGCAGTTGGAAGCACAATGCATTGCCCTAATTTTTTTGTTAACATCTAAAAATCAGATTATCTGTGTTTGCCCCGAGGGCGGCTGCCAGTGTTAAAACCAACAGGCTGCGTTTGCTTCCCTGCAGACAGGACCCACGTTTTGTATCCTTGGAGCTAAATCAGCCCCACGCTTCGCCGTGGCAGACAAATCCATAATGAAGAACTGTGTAGATTAACAAGCTGGGGTGCTGATGAGTCAACACTGCTAATTGGACAAATCATTTCCTTTACAGAGGCTGAATTTGCATCCCTCAAATCGTCTTGGGAGAAGGCAAAGTTTCGCTTGAGGCTGTTGGAGGGTCACAATGACATAGTCACCTGTGTGGTTGCTGTTGACAACCTGGTGGTTTCTGGAAGGTAAAGCAGACCTGATTTGCATAATGGATGCGCAAAGTGAACATTTCACCTAATTTATCACTTAATATGCTCCCGCTCTCTCCCTCGCTGTCTGACATATTTGTTTTTCTTCCCCCTGCCCTGATGGCTCGGCGCAAATCTCTCGCGATTTATGTCGAACGGCTTTTAACTTTGCTTGTTTTCACCTTCTCACGCTCTCTCTTTCTACCTTCCGGCATCCTCTCTCTCTCTCTCTCCATACTCCCTCTCTCTCTTAGCCGAGATACGACGGTAAAGGTGTGGCACGTTCCCACTGGAACGGAGCACAAGAACCTGGGGGGTCACACTGGGGGGGTCACCTGTCTGTCTGCGCCTCCCCCTGAGTACTGCAAGAGGCTGGGTGAGGACACACACACACACACACACACATACACACATACATCCATATCCTTACATGGGCGCCGGCTGCAGCTGAGTAATGCCCGTGTCCTGCAGTCTGGTAATTATAGGAGCAGTTCATCAGATCAACCCCAGTGAGAGATAACCTCAGCAGACACTTTAGAGAGTTCACTGTCTGTCTGAAGCAGGCAGCCTTCCATCACTTGAACTCCAACGCCCTCTCCGGCTCTCCTCCTACACTCCCTCCCCACCTGCTTCCTCAACTTAAAATACCGAGTGGAGAAGTGCAGCGCATAGATGATTCAGCTCAGTGCAACCAACAGTCACACTGTGTACATACACATAATTATTTGTTTCTTTTTTACCTCTGTCTTGCAATCTGTCTCTCTTTTTGTACATCATCACTTATTTACAGCTTAATCTTCTCCGTCCTCTCTCTCTCTCTCTCTCTCTCTCTCCTCTCCTCTGTCCCCTCCCGCTCCTCTGCCTGTGTTCGCCCTCTCCTCAGCCTGGTCCCTGTCTTTGTCGGACAAGGAGAGGTTTATTTTGAGTGGCTCTGCAGACTGCTATGTGAAGATCTGGGCCCTGAGCATTGGTAACCACACAAACACACACACATGCACGGATGTATGTACATATATGTATACATTAAGGTAGACGGGGCCTCTGGGCTCTGTCTGGGATACGTGTTTATGTGTGGGTGCATCCTAATCAATGCATGTCTGTGTGACTGGTGGTCTGTGTCCTGCCAATTAAATTAGTATTTTCCCGTTCCCTCCAGGGCAGTGTGTAAAGTCTATCTACACGTTCAATGCTGTGACTGCGCTCTGCTTTGTGCCAGAGGAAGACGGCTACATCATCACCGGATCAGGTGTGTTTCCCTGTAGAAATATAAGAGCTAGTGACACAGCGAACAGAATAATTGGAGTTAGACACAGCAGCTTCACATTGTATCTGTATCTATATCTATTCCTGTACATGTTTGTGCTTTGGAGGAGACATCATCTTTACTAATATGTCAGCATCATCTGCCAGGGAGTTAGTGAGGGAAGCACAGGGCTATCGGGCTGAATCAGAGAGATGGAGGCACACAGATTAGGCAGTCAGGCTCAGGTGGGTCGACCGTGACCAACAATAATGACTGCCAGCCGCCTGTCGGCACATGTTAACCTCACACTCTGTCACCCCGCAGACGGAGGGAAAGTTCAAGCCTGGAGCTGGCACACTTTTGATAACTGCCAGTCAATCAACGCTCACCAGGAAGCAGTCACCTCCATCCAGGTGGGTGGGTCACTCACCTATGTGCCACGACGAGCTGTCCACACTCAAGCTGTTCTCATGTTCATGCTCAGCCTATTTTTAAAGGCTGACACACAAAACAAATGCTCCCGTTAATGCTTCTCTCTCTGAAGAAGAAGCTGTCTAAAGTGGTTTTAGAAGTCTTAGAGTAATTTAATCTTAGATTAGTAATTTGTGAAAAAGCCCTTCCTCAGGTAATCAAACAGCTACATTTATCCTCGCAGAAGCTTTCCTTGTTTATTGCTTTCAAATCAAAGATATTTGTTGAGATGTAAGCTGTGGAGCTCAGCCAATTTTAGAAAGCATACTGTACATATTTTGAGCAAAAAGGCTTTTTATGAATATTGAAATCCAGAGCTGCATATGAGCATATTTTTTTCAATTTGCAATCATCAAAATATGCCTAAAGCATTAAAGCGTAGCACATCATTGTCATCCTCTTTGTTGTTTATCATGCAAAGCGCAAAATCCATTTATAACCAACAGCGGCTCAGAAACGTACATTTTCAAACTGTTCACACACTTCCATTTACACAAACATACATACGCTCCCTCTCTTTTTCTGTGTATCTATCCCTCACACAAACACACACACGCACACACACGCTGGGTAAAGACTCAGATCACCATGACAACCATGCCTTCTGTGCCCTCCACAGTCTCAGGGTCCGCTGGTGTTCAGCGGCTCGGCCGAGGGGGGGGTGTCTGTGTGGGAGAACCGGTGTTCAACTCGAGACCCCCTGAGGCTGCTGCATCACTGGGACGGCCAGGTGACGGGCTGCGGAGGGGGGCCGGGGGGGCGTCTGACCCTCAGCCCGCGGGGGGACAAAGTGTTCCTGGCTTACGGTCGAGCCTGGCTCAAGATCCTGCACTGGAGGACAGGTGAGCTCTGGAATGGGATGGGCAGAGTCTGTGTGTGTGTCAGGATGATTGAAAAAAGGAAGGTAGCTGAAGGAACATTTGCATAATTCCTCCACCTAACATCTGTCCAATTATCACAGGAGCCATGTCCAGACTGACCAATCACAACAGCATCACCGGAGTAACAGATTGTGTTCACCAGACAGGAGGCCTCCTAATTGGCTCCTGCTATGATCTGGCGAATGGAGAGAGCTCGCTGAATTGTGAGTCGCAGAGTAAACCATGTGCAACCACAAGTAACTCGCTGCACTCCGAGAGAGTGAAAGCACAATAAGGACTTAAGACAAAATCGAAAGCACTTTGTTTTCCTCTGTTGACCTCCACTCCTTTCATCGCTCTCTGCTCCCTCTAGTATTCTCGCTGCCTCAGTGTCGGTACTTGGCCTCTCTGACCTGGCCTGATGCTCCCAGAATCCTCTGCTTTGCCGCTTGGACCACAGGGAGCGGAGACCACCGGTGGGTCACTGGAGGTCACGACCTCATCGTATGGGAGCAGCTCCCCAAGTCCGGGAAGCAGAGGTACACATCAACACTCCTCAGTTAGAAAAAAATATTTTAATCTTAACTGCTCAATTATATTTGCATATTTCTTCCAAGGTCAACTGCACAGCTAATTCTAAAGCTATACTGGGATTTATACAGTGCTAATGAATTTAACTGATTTTGACACACACCTCTATTGATATTAGGTGTTTAATTAATGGTGTGTGTGCATGTTGAAGGGGTGATGTCACAGTGAGGAGAGACAGCCGGCTGGAGTCCTGTTTACTGGAGTCAGAGGGAGACACAGAAGATGACGAGGAGACCGATGGTACACAAACACACACACACACAAACGCTGCAATTTCACACATTTTCATGTCTTCATTTACTGACTGGCACGCTTAATGAGTAACCGTGTAATTGCAGACTTCACCACCACGTTAATTTGCACTCTGATGCATGTTGTGACGAATCCCCATGACCTCCTTGTCAAATTTTTAGATTACGAGGACGATGATGATGTTGACGGCGGTGAAGGAAAAGACAGCCGGTCCCCAGAGGACGGAGGGTCCGGCTCCTGGTTTCGTTGCGTTCTCCAGTGAGTGCTGGTTTTCTCATGCTGAGGACACCACGGCCCCGAGCCATGAAGAGGAAATGAGAGGGAGGGAGTGACAGCGAGGGAGGGTGCTGGGGAGTGAAGTGTGACAGACTGAGTGTCAGAGTCAGGGGGGGCGTATGGATGGAGACAGTGACTGTGTGTGTATGCGTGAATGATAGGCAGATTGTTTTCTATGTAAATATTATATCCACATGAAATAAAGCTTTCATCCTGTGACTCTCACCTCCAAATATTTATCTCTTGTTGTCTCTTTTTTTCCTCTCCTTTCAATCTGACCCTGCCTCTTCTTCAAACACCAGTTCATCGCCCTGCTCAACCAGCTTCAACCTGCGTAAATTAAATTTTATTCCATCTTTATTCCCCTCATTCCTCCTCCTCCGCCTCCTCCACCTCTTTGCTGTCTGTATTTCTCTCTATCTCTCTGGGGTGTCCTTGCCTGTTTTTGTAAACATAATTGAAGAGTTTTTTTTAACCTCCTGCCTCTAAAATGAGCTTACCACTGTCGTCCTCAGTATCATTTCTGTTTGCCTCGTCAAATTCATTTCTTTTCCTCTGCGTCCATTTAATTGAACCAGTTTTATAAAAAAAAAACAAAAAAAAACACATAATTAGCATTTAAATTTCTTTCCTACAGTCTCTTGCCCTCCCTACATCGCTCTCTCTCCCCTCTCTTACTCTAGCAGACTACATGTCTCAGTCGCTAAGGCAACCGATGCTTTTTTTTCCTCTCACTTGCTCTCTGTATCTCCCCCTTTCTCTCTGTCTCCCTCTCTCATTCCCTCTCTCCACTGCCAGAGGTAGGCATGATAACTGATATGTGTCGGAGCGCGCGCGCGTGTGTGTGTGTTTGTGTCCGTCTCCCGGTGTGCTCGTGTGTCTCTAAGTGACATTTCTGTGGCATTTAGGCAGCAGCTGTGGATGGGAAGTTGCCTCTCTTTGCTCAAAGTGTCACATAGAGTATTGGCTCCACGCGTGACGCTTTTAATGATGATTAATGTGCCGCGCTCAGGTGTGTGCACTGTAACTGTGTGTGAGGGAGCAGAGCGGACACGAGTATGTACTTCTGGGGGTTATTTCTGAATGCAGATGTGGATTCTGTATAAACATGTGGCGCATAATTGAGCATTACGTTTAAAAGCCATGGGGAGTTTGTGCATGCTTTTTATTGAGTTGGCTTTACGCCAGCACTCTTGCTGTTGTCTATGTTTACATGTTTTATTTTTTTATCTGACAACATAAAAAGAAAAAAAACTGGACCCTCCCCCTTTCTCTCTCCCTCTCCCCTGCCTGTCTGTCCTATCTTACAGAGAGAGATGATCGGAGGAGCGGAGTCTCAGTGAACAGAGCGAAGCGATGGAGAGATGGTAAGATGGATAGTAACTGAGGTGAAGGAGGGATGTATGGGGTGCAGATGCATAAAATGTCATTCTGAGTGATGGCTGGCATGAGAATCAATTTCTGAGCTGATGAGGTCGTGCAGGACGCCTGTGGACAATACATTTTCTCAGATAACTTCTCTGCCACTTCTCCACCTCTCATTCTTTCTCCTCCACTTCTCTTCCAGCTCCATCTCTCCTGTCGCACGACTGACTGCCCTCCGCTGCCTCGTCTCCCTCCTCCTGCTCGCTCTGGTGTCACTGCCCTCCACCTGCAACCGTGACGACAGCGAGGGCGAGGAGCAGGTGGACGCCCTGTCTGTCCAGCTGTCCGTCACGGCCCAGGTCACACCCACGCCTCTGTGGGCGGTGGTGTGGGGTCCCACGCAGCCCCTGGAGGATGAGACCTACCACTTTCTCCCCAGCCAGGAGACCGACCAACGGCACCAGCATGGCAGCCAGCAGGAGGCCAGCACCGCCAGGTCAGACTGGCCTGCGAGCATGCAGCCCCGAGGGGAGACGCCGCTGGAGTCTAAGGACCAGGAGGGAGTGGAGGACGGAGGGACGGAGGCGGAGGAGACGGAGCCTGAGGAAGGTGGGCATCAGGAGATGCACATGAAGGATTTCTAAATAAAGGTGGCCACGAGCTGCAGTCCATGTGAACACACACACATACCACGAGTCCTCCAGGGAATTAGCTGTCACCACGGTGAAGGCTGCTGAGTGCAGCCGGCTGTGTCTGTGGCGGGGAATGCCTAATAAAGTTCTCATCACTCTCAGGGAGGAATTGGCCGCTGTCAAAACGCAAGATACAGAGAAGACGTC
>CAFUXE010000163.1:290396-318914 GCA_903364295.1 Serranus cabrilla | reverse complement strand
AAAAAAGATTGGCTGAATTGTATCAAGATTGATTGGAGGGCAATATTTTTAAGTCTCACACTAAGACCATATTTTTTAATTTCCCATTTTGCTGATTCTGCGTTTAAAGGTAATTGAAACTGAAAGCTCATTTCGATTGATTTTCTTTTCAGAATTGAAACCCCCCAGCGTCTGTCAGGGAACACACATGCTGACGACGTGTTTGTGAAAGGCCAATGTCGGCCGATACATCGATCGTGATCCGGTGTCCTCACCTTACTTACTGAAATAATGGCATGCGACCTCTTTGATGTGTCGCCCCTTTGTCCATTTGTTGCATCCTTTCCACCTCCCCTCTCCTCCCCCACGTCCCACCGTGCCCGTCTCCTTCCCCCATTTCTCGCTCTGCCTCCCTCTCCCCTCTGACAGCGTTTTAATGAGTCCGATGAGTGCACTAATTCTCTCTCACAGTGGCAGAGTAATGTGTTCGCTGATGCTAAATGGCTCGGCTGTTCTTGATGCTCTCTGACTTTGTTTCTCTGTCTGTCCCCCCTCTGTCTTTCCTCTTTATTCTGCTGTTTTTCTCCTTATCTTTGTCTCCGTCTATCTCCTTTAATTCCACCCGTCTCTATCATGTCCTGCTCTCTGTCTCTTCCTCTGCAACCTTCTTTTGCTGTTATCTGTCTCTCTCAACTTTCTTTGAGTCCTTTCATCTCTGTTTCTATTCCTGTCCCTCTTCTTATGGTCTCTTTTTTCTTTAATTCCCATCCTCTCCCATCCCTCTGTCTGGATCCTTTCCCCCTCGTCTGCTCTTCCTTCCTTCCCTCCCCACTCTTATCCCTTTTCCACTGTCTCCCCCAATTCCTTGCCTCCCCCTCTCCTCTCCCTATCTTCCTCTCCATCTATCTGTGTCACTATCCTTTTCTCCCAGTTACGATCGCAGCTGTTCCCAGCATCCACCCCCGCTTTCCCGTGGCGTGGCCCCCCCACTCTCTCTCGCTCTCCCTCGCTCCCTCGCTTCGGAGGACAGCCGGCAGACGCTGCACAGCACCTCCTCCTCCTTCACCGACAGGGAGAGGTAATGAGTCGCCTCACCACCTCTGCACATTCATAAGTGTGTGTGTCTCATGTGCATGTGTGAGTTAATATGCACCTCTGGATTCAAGTTTGCTGCCTTATGTGTGTGCGTGTAGAAGCATTATAGGATGAAGAATATAACTGGACAGTAGTGGCGCTCTCTGAGGAGTGTTCAGGCCTGGAGTGTTGGTGCTGCTGAAAGATGTATCAGTGTTTTAAACTCCCTCTCCAGATGAGTCATAATGGGCCCAGCCGCCGTCCATGAAATGATGCTTTTATTCGAGGGTATTTAAAGTTAATCTCAATCAGGATAATTATAGTGCTGTACTCCAGTGCTCCCTCTCACTTCCTCCCCCCCATCAGCTTTTCCTCCACCTTCCTCCTCTTCCTCCTTCTCTTCCGTCTCCCCCCCCCGCCCCCCCGCCGCCCTCTCAGTCCCCTGTGATGCAGCTTTCCGTTTGCATGTACACCACTTTTCCAGCTCCAGGCCTCCCTGCTCCACTTCTCCTCTCCTCTTCTGTCTTTCCTCCCATCATCAGAACTCCCAAAGCTTCCCTAAACACTCCCCAACTATTTTCTTTTCCATCTCTTTCTTGCTCTCACCCTTCTTCTTCTTCTTCTTCTCTGTGTCTCTTGCTGTGTCAGGATCCCAGTTGTGAACCTCTGAGGTGACTGTTTTTCCATATGGTAAACATTTCTGCGGGGCCTGAGGAGGAACATCAACATGACCGGGGGGTGTGCCCGCAGCGCCGTTTTATTTTCTCTGAAACTGTGAAATGAATCCAGGGGTCCCAGGTATGCAGCCATCACAAAACTCCCTGGCTTCCCCGAGGTCTGAAAACCCAAACACATCTCCCTGCTGCTCCCTCCGTCCTTCCTTCCTTCCTTCCTTCCTCTGTGCTTGGTATAAATTCCTTTCATGTGGCTCTGCGTCACTGTAACCTGCTCCCTGTTTTCTATCCCCTGTATGGCCCCCGAGCTCGGCGCCTCGACCCGCCATGACTAATTCACAAACAAGCAGTTTAACAGACCTGCAACATCCCATTACCCCTAAAATACCCTACCTGTGCTTCCACAGCAGTTTCCAGTGATTCAGCTGCACACGTGAAGCTGTTCAGTATTCATTCTAATCCAGCAGACTGTTCTTTCATGAAAACACATTCAAATTGAGTTTAGTTCAGCAAGCTTGTATGTGGTTCACAAACGGTTAAAGAGCCATTCTCAGCATCTCCAAACACTGAACGGGGTATTTCACAAAGCTGTTTGGCACGGCTGTAGCCAACAGGCAATGTGTTTAACATGTCACGCTCCAAAAACTGCTGTTTATTCCCCGCTTTGGGCGCCTGAAATGCAAATAGTGTGGCTTTTTTTCCTCCGCAGCGTGTAGAGGAGTCGGTTTTGTTTCAGTTTTTCCTCATGATTTGTTTTCTTAATTATCTGGCTGACGTTCACCTCTTTGTCAAGCCTTTGTGAGCATCCTCTGTTCTTGCTGGACTGTTATGTGTTAAGCATAGAGTACTTCCAGTGGTGGAGATAAGATATTCAGAGCGGGATGGAATGGATGGAAGAGCCATTCCTGTTGAAAATCAATGATTCCCAAAGGTTTTGGATGGTGCACAACAAAGACAGATTTATGTCGTGATGGAAATGAGCATCTGTGAACTGATCAAAGGACTGATGTTACCACAACAAGGATTTTTTTCCACCTGACAGCCAAGTATCTCAATCTGGAAAACAAAACCACCATAATTTCCCTTCATATCATGTTTCAAGTCACTTATATCAGCCGTCTTGGGTGCACCAAAGGAAAGTAGTACATCAAGGAGCATCATTTCTGTCAATCCGATGAATCTGCATGTATACAGTAAGAAAACCTGTGAGAGTAGCTTCAAATCTATTATTTATAAATGTCTATTTTATCTATCAGTGAGTGATGTCTTATAGAACCTTTCAAAGCCAAAATGTCAGTTTGTGTTTGGCGACTTTTTCTAAGCAGCTTTGAGACATGAACCCCCCACTAACACACATTTCCACTTCAGACATAGTGCTGGTGGCATCATGCGTGGCTCGTGCAATCCTCCAGATATCCAGTCTTTGTGATTTTTAGTAGCATACCTGTAGAAATGTGGTCTTTCTGTACCATGGAAGTTCAATAAAGACTCAACACTGGCGTTTTAGCTTTGCGTCTATCTGTTTATTTCTATGCATGTTGAATGAATTCCCCCCTGGGAACCGTGCGATCAGCAATGCTTTATGTGAAGGACAAAGCTTACACTGTGCATTTTAATAGCTACCGCTGTATCCTAATCTTTTTTCTCCCTGAAGTGAACATTTAGTCCACCGGCTTGCACTGATTTTGAACCATGGGCTTGGCATTAAAAAGTCCTGCATGTGCCAATCATGTTTTATATACCAGTGAAGAGCAGCTGAAAAGGGGGCTAAGAATAAGGCTGCAGCTTGTGTCTGAAGCTTTTCCTTATCTCCTCACCTCATATGGATTCCTCTCGCTTCAAAAAAGATTAACAGGATGCTAAGCAAGAATTTCCTCTGTGTACAGTTTTTCAAACAAATGTCAATAAAATCAAGACAGGCGCCAGAGGAGAACTGGCACTCGTGCGTATTGAGATTCTCCACCAGTCTGCTGCACGGCTACTGTTTCCATCTCCTCTGGGCATTTTACTGATCAATCAAACTAATTGATTGGCTTCGTTCCACTTGGAAGTTTTAATGACCGTCTAGTTATGGGACACGTAGCAGCAGACGCTGCAGCAATCTGTGACTGCGTCGGGCAAACAACAAACACTAATGCAGAAGTTAGGCGTGAACTCGCGTATGCGGAGTCATCGCTCACACGACTCACCTGCCACTTTATCGCCACATTACACATTACCCTCATTTCACTAACAAACACTCTGAAAGGTGAACAGCTGTTAGAAATCACAGCTCCAATCTGGTAAAAACTGTGAACCAATGAAGCTCAATCACACTGACTGAAATTAACACCACTATTAATAGAGGTGGGAGGGATGTTGGAGAGAGGAGGGGGGGAGAAATATGCGGGGGTTAAATGAAACAGGATCATAATTCCCCCTGTCTGGCTCCCTCGTACGGTTGCTGCCGGTCAGATAATTGCTGCCATTAATGTCATGCAGGATGAAGAGTGCAGAATTTAGACAAAACAGAATCAAAAGAGTGAGCGATGGACAGGGCGGGCGTGATGAAGGCAATTTTGACTGCATGATGGAGGTACAAGGGAGGGTGGCAGGCAATTTCAACAGGCAATTTTGACATTGAAATAGAAGCTCTGGGCAAAACATACGCATATGAAATATGAATGCACTTTGTGTGTGTGTGTGGATGTGTGTGTAGCCATGCTGGTTGCGCACAGGGGAAGCCTCGACTCTATAATACATTAGTCTCTTTAGGGACATGCCCTAATTAATGGCTTGACCTCCTAACGGGTAGCCCCCTTCTGCGAGTTAACATTTAGCTGTGCACCCTCCAGAGATGCACTTTGAAGTGCGTTTAATAAAAGAAGTGACAGTGACATTAATGAGACAGTCAGGGTAAGTACAGGGCTTCGCTTTATTTCCCGACAATTTATATTCTGATTTTGTACATGTCTCAACTCAGCAGAGAGAAAAAAAAACACAAAGCAACATAGAATTAATCTAAAAGAACGTTTTTAAACCAATAGAGATACACACATACACTGATCCTGTTTCTGGTCAAAGGCAACTGACTCCTGCTGCAGACTGCTCATGTGTTACAAGTGTTAGGTGTGTGTGTGTGTGTGTGTGTGTGTGAGCACTGACAGTCCGCCAGTTAGACAATTAACAACTGCATAAGTGGATGTCACACCTGTCGTTTTCCATCAGCTGCTCTGTTTCTGAATCCATCAAGGTGAGATTTGGTGACAAAAAAAGATTCCAATAAAGTTTCCTGGTTTTATTGTGATGAGTGTGCGAGACGAGGGTGTCCGTGAACATCCGTTTGTCCGTCAAAATGTGTCCGTTAATCAGTGAGAGTGTCCATCAGTGCCTCCATGTCTCAGTGTCTTGTCTTCAGTTGGACTTCGACCAGATCTTCCCACTGCCACGCAGCCTGAGTGGGATAAAAAACAGCATGAAACACTGCATTGGTACTTTGTGTTGGATTTATCAAAATACTGTAATTACATGTTTACTTTACACTCGCACTACTAAACCAGCAGATTACTGATGCAACCTCAGTGCAACAGTGTCTTTGTGTAAAAAAAAAATCCACTGTCAGTATTTAACATTTTTGCACTGAAATTGATCTCAGTGGATTTTCTATTTCTGCAAATGAAACAATAATTTTTCTTGCAAAGAACCTATTTCTAATAATAGCTGCTGCACTATCAGTCCCATCCCTTAAACAGCTTTATAAAGAAATGGTGTCAAAACTCATTTTTAATTCGAGGATTGAGGTTAAGCTATCATTAATTTGGATTTCAAAACATTAAGTGGATCTTCATTTGAATGAAGTGCAGCGCTGAGCGATGAAAATTATAGGGCTCCATGCTTCACCGAAATACGACGACAGGCAGCCAGAAAATAATCACTGCTTTCTGCACCGCCACAACAACATAAACAGCAGAGGAGCGAAGCCTCTCGCCTGATCACTGGAGGGGAGAACGGTTCTTTCAGAAGGAGAGCATGTGGGGCATTTTGTATATCCAGTGACATTTTACAATCCAGGACAGATGTGAAATTAGCCATCGGTAATTGGGCCGGATGGAAGCAGAACAGGAAGACGGTCCCTGATAGCAGGGTTACAACACTCCTACAAAACACTGATGTGCATGTGATAATAAAGCTACTTCATGCAGACACACGCTCACACACGGACGAACCACTTACACCGGCAGCTGGCTTTTAAATGTTTATTGAAAAAATAGAAACATAGCGGCTCTGTGTTGAATTAACTTTGCTCTCAAAAAGAACATTGGACTAATGGCTTTAATTCAGTGTTTGAAGTACTAGTCTTTATAGTACTCTGTATATAACTAGGTAAATGTGTGTTTATAAAGCATGTTTCAAACGCCACAGTAACAAAGTGCTTTACAGAACAAAAGGAGAAGCAGCAATAACAGAAACTTAATGGAAAAAGAACTCCACTTGCAGCCTTTTTGTTCCAATTTTGTGACTTACTGGAATAAATAGCGTGAACCGCGCTCCAACAATTCTGAATAAAACAATTTCAGTGTAATATTCTACATGGCCAAAAATATTTTATGTATTCAATTTCTGAAATGTTTGGCCATGCTTTGTGAATGCAATTTCCATGCAAACTGTTGGTTGCTGCTTTTGTTTAAAATGGCTAAACATTCAGAAAACTTTATTCATGTGGAAAACACTTGGCTGCCTCCCGGGGTGTAGCTATGTACCTCTGCACACTCAATACAAAGCGTGTTGTCACACGCAGTGTCAAATAATCAGGACCAAAAGGCAAAAGTGTCCCTAAAATTCAAGGTATTTGCTCCATAAAACACAATCAACGGAAGAAAAAAAGTGAAATAGTGTCTGTGAATGCCTAAACTTTCAAACAATGGGGGCAAAAATGTTTTATACTGTGTCACAGTACTCACCCTTTCACCTTTGAACTTTTCTTGCCTGGTTGCCGTGGTTCCTGAGAGGAGGCGGGGTCTCGTGGCTCAGCTGGCTGGTCTGCGTCCTGATTGGAGGCAGCTCCGGCAGGGGCGGGGCCTGACGACGGAGAGGCTGCGCTGGCCTTTAACGTTTTCTGTAGGTTTGAAACCTGAGTCGCAAAGTGAAGATATGTTGAAAATGTAAAATGATGCGCCATGTCAACCGCTATGTTACAGAGGACTTTTTGCATCGGGTGCAAGCGCGACAATGATAGTAGCACGCAAACTCCGACTTGAGTTGGAGTCCGTCTTAAAGAGATAGTCAGGTTGCATGGAAGAAGGAGATGGGATCTTGACTTATATAACCAAACAAAGTGCATTTACAATCACCATCTGTTTCTTTAAAAATGGAAACAATAAAAAAACACACAGCATAGCAAGCAATAAACACACACAGCAGCATGTTTACACTTTAAAGTTAGAGGTATGAACACGTGCTGGATGAGTTTTCCCCTCAAACAAGATGCAAAAAAAGGAAATATGCAGTCAGGAGGAAACTGAAAGATCACAAGAAGCTGGAAGCGTAGGCACAGATGCTGAAGAGGGAAGAGTCACATTTACTGGACTTTCTTGGGGGAAAGAGTGAAATAGCTACAGGCTGAAGAGTTGAGGGACTAACCTCTGTTTCCACTTGGACTTTGACCTTTAACTGGCTCTCTCTGTATTGGTTTGCCCTCGAGACCTGCTCCTCAATACCGCACAGCACGGCCTCACAGCCTGTGCACCTGAGAGAGAACAGAAAGGTAACGAAGGGTTGAGATTGGGAGTTAGAAAAACAGATAATTGAGACATAAATAATCCAAAGTGCTCGCACAAGACACACACAGGTGAAAAGTACTGACCACTCCTGCAGTGTGTTGACTATGTTTGGGAGCTCGTTGGGGCCGAGGTCACGACCCACGCTGCAGTCTACCTCCACCTGCTGGTTCCTCTGGTCCAGTTTGCCCTGGATGATGTCACAGTACACGGCGTCGATCAGCAGGTCCTCGAGCTCCCGCACATTTTTCAGCTCGAGCTGCTGCAGGAGCAGCGAGTACGGCAGGCACTGGGGGGAAAAAAGACAAGAGACTTTATATATTATCTTCTTTTTTAAACCAAAGGTATAGAGGCAGATAATTCGATTCCACTTCAACAGTTTGATGTAAAATGACAAAAATGTGACAGTGAAATTGCCTATTTGTCTAAATGTCACTGCCAGAGGAAAATGAAAGGAGAGTTTTGAATTTAACAATCCTCCACTGGGCAATTAGAGAGATCAAGCCCACATGCAGGGAAATCAGTGACATATTAAAGAGAAAAACAGGAGCAGAAGTGAAAGAAGCGATGGTAGTAGAAAGTGAGATTAAGTAAAAAAAAAAAAAAAGGACAGAGCTGGTGAGAATAATGAATCAATTATTTATCAGGAGCAGAGAAAGAAAAGGGCATAAGGAGATGTGCAGTATGGTTGGAAGGTGCGAATGAGAGATGCCTTAATAAAAGAACATTAAATACTTTATCGTGCACATGGAGGGCGGGGGGAGAAGTCTATGAGCTGGGAACTCTTTCTTAAGAAACTTGAGACTGAAAGGCTTGTCTGTTTCTGTAATTCTAATTTAGCTGATATAAAAACAGCCACAAGCTTAAAATCACGGCCAACCTTCCATAAACCTTTTGAAAAAATTGAATTACGTGCCATATCTAAAAGCAGAGTTGTTAACACATCATTATTATCTCGCTTTATTAAGCCTCGGGCAATATGGTGGCTGCAGAAACCCTATTTGTTTTTTATTTCTGAGACACATACAACATTACACAGCTCCCGTGCACGGAGTGAAGCACTACCTTGAGGTTGGATGCCAGGCTGATGATGGACAGATGGCGGAGTTTGTTTCTCTGTGCTGGGGTCAACTCGGGAAGAGAGGCTGCTCTCTCTACAGCGGCAGATAAGAATGAAATAAAAGAGAGACAGGAGGGTGAGAAAAATGTACAAGAACAGTGTGAAAGTGTCATTTCTCTGAGGGTCAAACAGTCGCACGTACTACTTATTACTTTGAAGTATAATGTTACACGGGGACATGCAGGTGAGTGTGGAGCTCTTTAAGCAGTCAGAGAACAGAGTCAGGAGGAAGTCGGTCTCCAGCGACTGTGTCTCCTGCTGCCATGCTCCCTTGGTGACAAGACTCACACCCTCCGAGACAGCAGCTCTGACAGCTCCTGTAAGGGCTCCACTACACAGCTCTGTGAAAGTGAATGTGCTCCCTGTCGGCGTGACTCGAAAGGGAAAGGAACAATAAAGTAGGCTAAATTCTTTTTCCAGGCTATTGGTTGATGTTCGGCATAAAATTAGACATAATTAACATTCCACTTCTTGTTAAAGCTTGCCGACGCTTCACACAGACGGCAAATTAAGTCACAAAAGATTAGTTTATTGTGCGTTTGTGCCAGCACTGCTGCAACACAGACAATCATCAGCCAATCAGAACACTAAATGAAAAGTTGCACAGAACAGATAAAAGCACTCTAGTTATTTTGTCTGTAAATAACTAGCCTGCAGTGTCTCAGGTGAGGGTGTTGTGTGTCAAGGTGCCTGCCTTACAGCAAAGAAATACAGCTCATAATAAAAGAGTTGCAGGGACGCCCCATTATTTATTTACACTGTGCTGCCACTGCAATACCTTTGTAGTCGCAGTAGGTTCCATAGGCAAAGAGGTTCAGGAGCTGGTACATTGGTGCATGAGGGCCATTCTCCAGCTGTGGTGTAGAGGGAAAATGAGGGGAAAGAGAAAATGATGTGGCAGAAAAAAGAAGTAATGAGACTCTCTACATAAAAGTGTACAACTGCATTTTATCTTTGCACATCAGAGGACTGTCCCTGCTGAGACTCAGTGAGCGTAAGAGAGAGAGAACACATGAAAACCTGACCACTTCTATTCAGACATACTTGGACTAATCTGAGAAGGGTTACATCCACGCCCGGCATCAAAATCTGTCCACAGATCCTTTCAGATCAGACAACTGATTCAAACAACAGAGGTATAACTTCCATCGGGGATGGGAAATGAGAACGGGTTCCAAATTGTCTCATCCATCTGAAATCAAATGAATCTGAGCTTATAAATTCCTTCTATTGGCGCTGACCTGTTTTCTTCCAGTTGCACATTGCAAAACAATGACGTTGGAAACTTGCAACAAGAAAGAGTCATGGCGCAGAGGAAAGAATTATCCAAAGCGTGGCTTTATTTCACAAAGAAAGATGACAACAGTGCTTCTTGTATGGGGTTATTTTCGGGTCTTTATTATGCAATCAAACAGAGTGGGCTTGACAAAGAACTTTCCAATCTGCAATCAAAAAATGTTCTAATAAATTTGTGATGAAAAATGTATTATTGCAGATCAAAAACTCTGGTTTACAAATGCTTTGTTTCGAAATCCAAAAGTTTTGCTTATTGTTGAGCTAAATCTTGTGATCGGAACCTACAGAGAGGTCTCAATTGGCCAGACTCGATCAGAGTGATAGCTTGGCAACATGGCTCCTGCTTCTCTTACTAACTTGTTAACTAACAGTGGCTTTCATTCTGATTGAGACAAGTCAGTAAAGATGTGACTTATATCGTAGCATGACCCACCCGCCAGATTTAGCTCAAGAGCAAGCAAACCTTCTAGATTCAAAAGCAAAACATTTTGGATTTGTAAACAAAGGTTTTTGATATACAAAATGACATGTTTAATCATATATTTATTTGACTAAATTTTGATTACAGTGTGCAAGTTTTTCTCTCAATCAAACATTCTGTTTTAATTGCATAATAAAAAAAAGTACAAATAAGGATATTTTCAAGTCAGGGTGGAAACAGCAGCAAACGGCTGAAGACATCTTTCTGGGCTTAAACAGAAATGCCACGTATTTGACACTTAAGTGCCACTTCGTCCCACTAGAGCCATACATCTGTTACCAAGGTTAACTACCCTGTTATAATAACATTAGCTCCACGCAGGCAGGCTTAGCTGATTTTTTCTTTGACTGAGAATACCAAAATGCATTCGAATTCTGTGCAATTATCTCTCATTCATGTTATTATTTATGCTGTCATCTCAACTTAAAATCAAGGATAGAATAAGTTGTGAAAATTAAAGCAGTACATTTTTTTTTACTTTAAAACTCCTCTGACTCGATTATTGCAGTCAGCAAATAACTGCCTTGCCCTGCTATGAGCCGTTAAAGTTCAGGAAAAACACATATTGAAGCAGAAGACCACTGAGGGAAAGTGAGAGGTAAAGCTTTTTGTTGAAGTAATTTTGTCTGTATGCATTTCTCAGCAGCTTTCCTCATTTTACCGGCACAAAACATTGGTGCTATCCTTAAATAAATAAAAACAAATGAAATTTTGATGTTCAGTGCATAAAAAGGGACACAAATCCTTGGTAAATACCCCTACCCCATCAACCGAGATTGTCTTTTTCTCTGTCCTTTTCAAGGCTTTTCTTAAAAACTGGAACAATGGTGCAGCACAATCCTGCTCTCCTGCAACAGCAGCCTTTCACTTCTAAAATAGGGTGTTAACTACGTATTCTCTTCCAAGTTTAATGTACAACAAACGTAATATGTAAGTGATGAAACTGATAACAGCATCATGTCTGAGAACTATCTATATAGATGTGTTAATTGGGAGACGAGTCGTGACTTTGATGACGTCAATGATGCACAAACATGTATACACATCACCACATGCATTGATGATTAATATTGTCTAGTTTGGTTCTGAAATACAAACAATGTGCTCTCATGGAGGCTGATCAGATTCTGCTCGTGTCTTGGATACATTAACACCTGTGAGATTTACTGTCTAGTTGTGATTAAGATGGAATTTTTTCATGCCAGGTCTGAAAAGGTCCCGAAAGACACAAAGGGTGAGGAAGATGAAGTGCGAGCGAGGCTGTGTTTACCTCTCTGACATTAGGCAGCTCCAGGATGTCAGAGAAGACGTAGAGGCCTGGGGTCTCCAGCAGAGAGCTGACAGCCTGGGCCAGTGCTGAGCCTGACAGAGACAGGAGCTGCTCCACCTCCATCTGACGCCGGGGGACACAGGAGACAAAGAGGTTAGCAGGTGAGACAAAAGTGCTACATAAGAGACGCACAAGAGCAACACAGTTGTGTAGGAAGTGCAGATAAAAATCAAGGAAATTACATCGGTAACCGCCTTGGCTCTCTGAAAAATTGCAGCAGGGGACATCATGTCACAATCTTCAGTAAACACTGAACAATCTCAAAGCTCTATCAATGAACACTCGGACAGAGGGGTCTTTGTCATGCCCCTAGTCCAGCCACTTGTTGAAAATATAAAGAACTGAACGAACAATACTTCCTTTTTCATTTACCGTCTCACAGCCAAGTACTCTTGACCGAAGCACTTAACCCTCAAATTACCCGGAGAGCTACTCAGATAGACAGAGAAAAGCTGCACGAGGTAGCACCGATGCCTTCAACAAGTGAAATGAATGCGAAGCAGGGCATGTATATTCATCAAAACACCTTCCCTGCATGGAGACACGATGCAAATGCACTTTGGGCTGAAGGCAACATCAGAATAATTACCTACTGGTAACAGGAAGCTGCCTGAGTCTCAAGCAGATATTTAGTGGGGCTGTGCTGAATGTCTTTTTGTTTTCATATGCAAAGCCTCTACTGAGGTCTTTGTTTGAAGCTTTGAATGTCTGTCGCAATATAAAACATCATCACCCTCAAAAACAAAAACACAAATCCTGAATTTAATTAAAGTGGTTCATCTGATTAAATGAGTTAGTCCTTTTTTTTATTAAATCAAATTTATAACTCATCATATTCTCATTAATACAGGTGCGTGCCTCCCTTTGTTTTTGACTGCAGTGAGAATGTTATTAAAACACTTCAAGCCAACAAATGTGAAACAGAATAATTCTCTCCATAAAAACATGTTGGTATTTTGGAAATGATTACATGTATCTTTATTCCAATAGATTGTGACTTGTGGACTATAACAACCAGGAGTTGTTGTAAGTGTTTTGATCACAAAAATATTTACCTGCAACTGTGCAGTAATACCAGGTTTGAATAAATAGACAAGCAAAGCAAAAGAAAGCTTCGCAGCTCATTTAGAATTTGAATGTAGACGTTATGAAAGGAGCTCTTATCTATTCTGTACAGCCCTCACATTTCATCTCCAGAAAGTGAATCCTGAAACAAACAAACAAACAGAAACAGAACCATTTATTGGATCTGTAAACTTGGTCTGACCCTGGCCTTGTAATCAACAAGATTTATAGTTAGAATTGCCCTGATATTAAAAAAAAATAGCACAGACAGGATGTCAGCCTCATTCTACTTGCGTGTTCCTTCCAATTCAAAAGTGCCTTAACTGACAAATATCTGATGTGAGGAGCTGTCCTGATGACTTTGATGGGATATTTTAAGAAATCTAAATCCCAGCAGACACATCTTGGGACACAAAGGAAGTTCAGTTTTAAAGATACATGATAAAATTATTGCAGTTGCATCAGACCGGTTTTATTACCTGAGGCCATTCCCTAAAATTAATGCAACCCAGAGTCTGGATACCAACTGCTGAGCTAAGATTAGTTTGACTGGTTCTTATTCATCACAGTCAGTGCTGAGAGTTCTGATATATTGTATCATCCTAAATCTGATACATTTAGATGCACACACACACCTTCCATATGTTGTCCCACCGGACCACCATCAAAAGAGGTCTAAAGAGCACAATCACAGGCAAGCTGAACAGATGAGCGGGCATGTGTTGCAGCCAAACAAATTAACCTACACCATTTCAGAAACAGTACAGCTTTGAAATTCAGTTATTTTTAAAAGTCAAATCAAGCTTGGATCCATCTGTGTATTTCTATTGAATTTGAAAGGAGGAACTGGCTGCATATCAGTGAAAGATGTCTGGAGGAATAAGTGGACCTGATCAATATGCAGGATGCAGGTGTTCAGATTAGTCTGTGACTTCTTCTAAGATATAAAAACAGTTTAATCAGAAGAAAATACTAACATTACCAAACTAATACTGAATGTACCCAATAATAATTCCAAGAATCTCAAAGCACAAAGGGAAACATACTTAGTCTCTGTGATAAGCTGTTTGGTCATGCAGTAATGACCTTATAATGGCTACATTGTTGTTGCTTTGCCCTCTTCTCAATTCATTTTGCCAGCTATTGTCCTGGGTGTATGAGCATGTATCACAGCAGATTATTGTGAATAAATATACATTTTAAAAGCGGTTTCTCGTGTACCTTTTGTTCACTTCTGTTTGGTACAACTGGCAGCACAAATTCAAAACATTCAGCATTTGTTTTGCTATTATTTTTGCTTAATGTTATTTTTAATGTTCCAAAGAGATTAAGACTCAAAGTAGAGTTAGAGAATAAAACCGAGTAAAATGTTTCATAAAACGATAAAAAGGAAAAGGTACAAAGCTACCTCAGGTAAAGGTATTTGAAATGGATTCGGGTAGCTGTAAGCTTCCAGTGTTGTACAGTTTATCATAACCCAAACTCACTAAAGCAGCACTAACTTCAATAGGCTCTTAGCTCTAATAAGAAGTGGTACATCTAGCTTTCCAATAATCCAACCAAAATGGACCTTAAATGGCTCTGAAGATCACTGCAAACCACTTGAGAATTTAATGAAATGAAGTGCAGCTTGGTGAGTTATTTTAATGCTGAATTTAAGTGTCTCAACTGATATGCGGACAGTTATGTGCTGCTTTGCTCATTAGCAAGTCCACAGAAGATGTTTGGATCCTTAATAGAAATTTAACTCAAATTCTCTCCATACAACCAGCAGAGAAATCATAATTTAACCCCTTATCCACCAGCAGTCTGCAGTGGATCCGTCACTCTAAACTCCTGCTGTGGCTGGAATGATGCAGCCATAAAAACATGGGAGTCTTGAATTTTAATATTTCATTTGGTGTAAACACCATAAAGCTTCAATGACGAGTTGAAACAAGATGATACAGAATATACAGTATATGACACTGCAGAACAGCCTGGGATAAGATGACGTTAATAATGTTGAAGCTACTGAAGGGAAAACAAAATGGTAGAACTGTATATTAAGGGATTAACTGCATGTGGGCAGTGGTGACAGGATTATTGCAGTGTCTCAGTCGAGTGAATGCTCTGTTACTTTAAGATAAAAAAGCCTAAAAATGTTCCAGTGCATGTCTGTTAGGACACAAAATACTGTCGGTTCAAATTATATTGTTGTGTAATGTAAGGATGTGAAGTGAAGCAAATTCAGAATTACTTAAATCTATTATTTGTCTTTTTAATTATTTGTTTAAGTACATACATACTACAATAGAAGTGTGAAAATGCCAATTTCCCAGATGTCAAGGTGACATCTTCAAATTGCTTGAGTCTAATCAACAATCTAAAACCTACATTAATTGTATTTAAAATGGTATTATGCACAGAAAAGCAGCAGTCCCTCATATTACTGGGAAATGTTGCAGCACCAACTTGTTACTACACAAGAGTGTATAAAAAAATAAACAATTACAATAGTCAAAAACAATATTTGCCTATTGCCTGTAATGTGATATATCAATCTAGATTGTTTTGGTGTGAGTTGCTGAGTGTTGTGGTGTCTGCCTTCACTCGAAAGACCTTGTTGTGAACATTTTCAAAAAGGAACTTTACTCGAAATAAAAAAGTAACTACATAAAACAGCTCACAACAAGGTATGTGGATTATCTTGAGTAACTTGGTCATGATTTCTGGAAAGAAATCTTCATAATTCATTAATTGCCATATAGTTCCATTATATCCAAGAGAAGGCAGACATCTCTCCAGACTAATCTGTTAAATTTAGCAACTCACACTAATGTGATCTAGATTGAAAAATAGAGCTGCACGTAAGAGGGAAAATTGTTATTTATTTCTATTTTGGAGGTTAACTGTCCCTTTAATTTTTTTTCCATCAGAGGCTCTGATATTATATATTAGTTGCCCATAATAGGGAGTCACTTCCACACACACGTCCCCTTTGTAATGTCTGTAACAGCAAATCAGCTGAAGTAAACTTGGTGAAAGTACACATACACACACACACAAAAATATTTTTTTAGCTAAATTAACACGTGTTTACACATACTCAACTGTGATTGAAAACTTGGATGGAGTCATGCACCGAAATAGACTGTAACAGACTTGTATAAGAGGCGCTAAATGGCCCTGGTTGGTGTCAAGAACTCACATTTACATTAATATTAATCTAAAACGAAAGTGTTTCTTCTTTCAGATGGTTCACCGGCCAAAATCTCACCCCTGTATTAACGCTAGCTTAACATCTAGCTGCACCGCTCAATCATCCGGCCAACAATATAACTAATAACTTATAACCTAATGTGAACTAACCTGCATATAAAAGGGCAGATAAGTCGCTCAAAACAGAAATATCGTTTCACGTGATGACTTTGTTTTTAGATAAAGCGTTCTAATTGAAATGTGTGTCATGCTAGCTCGGTTGCTAACGGCTAACCAAACGACAGGCTTCACTTATACGTTGACGTTAGGCCTCAGTTCATTTAAAGCCCTTCTAGTGCTTTAAATCGCACCACTACACTTCGTAAATAATCGGGAAATAAGATACACACGTACATGCTTCCACAAAAATGTTAAAATAGGGCTGTGTGTATTAAAATTTACCTTGTTGTGTTGGTTTCTTGCAGATAACCTCCCTCTCGATTGTTCAGTTCCGCTGTCAACACACGTACGACAACAAAGCAACGTAAGCGTTGATTGGACGGTAAAGGGGAGTGGGCGGGACAAGAGCAGCTGTCGATCAACAGCTGTATCAGTGGATTAGAGAGAACAGCGCCATCTAGCGGTGATGTGGTTAAAACCAGCTGGAGCAGCGAAGATCAATGTGCTGTTCAACATCAGCAATCAAAATACAAACTGGAGTCCCAAAATAAATGTGAGGTGGTCATATAACGATTGAAAGGAGGGCATTTGTCTTCTGTCTGGTCTCTAATTAATTAATTGTCTTGTAAAATAGTCTTTAACTCTTCAGATTAAACAAGAGGGAAAAATCACTCTTATGGCAGACTTGTACAGCTCACATGTGACAAAGGGTTTACAAGTAGGCAATGATGGAAAATAACTAAGTACATTTACTCACGTAGCCTACTGTACCTATGTACAGTTTTGATGAACTTGAACCTTACTTCTGTATTTCCATTGTATTCTACTTACACTCACAGTTGCTAGTTACTATTACAGAAACGTACATAATATATAGACTGTACTGCTAATCTACCAACAGAGAATCTAAAATTAGCACCAATTTGACAAACTACAGCATTAGAATACTAATTGTTAATGATAAAAATAGAAAAGTAAAATATTTAATAATTATATACCACTGGGAAAGGAGCCATTCTGCATAATGAATATTTACTTTTAATATGTTTGGATGGATCAAATCATGTTGATTCAGACTTCATGCCTAATTTGTCAGTAGGCTGCATAAAAAAAGTGGAAAAGTGTATGTCATACACAGAACAAAGGGTAGACGCAGCTATAGAAAAAAAAGGACAATTTTATTGACATACATTTTGTCCCCAAAGACAGAAATAGTGCAGTGAAGTAACAAGACTAATCTTAAAGGATAACTAACCTTAAAAAATATATATGACATTTCTGGAACAAATTGCAAGTCAGTCTTAAGTTGTGAATTTGCACAAATATCTCACAAAGATGAACAGCAGAGACAGACAATAATCATGTCCAAACTTCCATGCAGGACTCGTGGCATTCAGCTTTGCAATATGACGACCTTTTTCTAATGTCAGACCTGGAGGACCTGACATTCAAATAAAAGTCATTTGGATGAAGTATCTCAAAACTAAATTCAATAATAGGCTCATTAACTGTAAATGGACACACTCCAAACAAAGGTTATCTGATGTCATTGTCAATGAAAGTCTTTTAAAAAAACAATATTGACTTTAATGTCTGAATCAGTGCAATACTACAATGTATCATCTCTTTTAATGTCATATTTTCCATTTAGATTTACTTAACAAGTGTGCAGATGTACAATTCCTTTCAATAAGCTGTAGTTTAACAAAGTGTTCACCAACCATAACTTGAATAGAAAACAATACCCCTTGTGCACAATGTTATATGCCACAAAAATGACCTTAGGTGTGCAAACAAGATTTATTTTCTGTAATCCCCAAACATGTCATGATTACTTTTTTCTTTCCAGACTTCCCAGTTCTGCAGCTCTCTCAGTTATATGAGGATTCATTTGAGCTGAATGGCATCCATCTGACAGATCCGTTTATAAATGTGCTCACAAGGAACATCAAACCATGTTTTTGCGTGGCTGTCTAAGGTGGCACAGTCCTCTCCATGTTCCCCTCCTGACTGGTGGTTATCTGGCTCTGAGCTCCACTGATCCCAGTATCTGTGACAGAGGAGGAAACAGGGATTGATAGGATCAGCTATAAATAACAACTGTGAACATTTCTGACAGATGTGAAAAACAGGCTCGCCTCGCCCGAGCTTTTGATTCATTGATGCCATTTTTGAACTCTGATTTATCTGAGGCTTTGATACAAGAATGGACATTGTTGTATTTCTTATTTCTTTTGATGTTCGTATCTGTAGGTGAGGTGAAACAAGGCTGTGTGTTGTTTTCTTTGGATGGTTCAGGTTTTTCCCTGATCAAAATTTAAAATGAAAGCAGCAACTTCAGTACAACACATAAACAAATAAATTATTTGATGCATTAAATATTAAAATTAGATAGTACTTGTGTTGCAGTGTTGTGTTGTCCACCCATCTCCAGTCTCCTTCATTCTCTATGTCTGACAGACCGATCCAGAAGTGGTAATCAAATCCGCCAATTCTCCTGACTTCTTTTTCCAGAGCTTCCTGACACACACACACAAACACACACACAAACATTATTGACATAATACGTTCTCTAAACCAAAAACTAATTTTATGATTCACCCTGAGGCCAAGTATGAGCCATTTAACAGTCATTTGTTAAGTGAGGAAGAAGACAAAATGTCCTAATTTTCCCTAAATGTGCTCATTCAGGGTCTGAAACACAAACACACACAAACTGATACAGTGGAGTCACCTGTGTGGGTGGACCCTGAGTGTACAGTGACTTTAAAATGCAGGACGGAGACTGTTAGTATTTCATGCAAGTGATTGTTTGCTTGCCACAGTAGGAAAAGGATTAGAGTAAATAATAAAATTCATTACAGCTGCTTCAGTTTCAGCCCCCTGGTCATGAATACTGGCTCACTGTCACACTGGCAGGACTTACTGGTATATTTTACTTCCTGCTATCAGTGATACCTTTTCTTTTATTAATTAAATACAACAGAAATCTTTAATCTTGCCGTTGCAAAAGTAAAGACCAGAGAAGTGACCTTGCCTTGCAGAGCAATGCCCTTATGTTTCACATCCTTACACACACACACACACACACCCAATTAAGGGGAATGAGGAACACCTGTGCCGTTCAGCAGGGCTCCGCAGACAAAGTGTTCATTTCTGTCCATTAAGTGTGCTCCACACACCACACACACACACACACTCACATGCTGTTCCACAGTGTGCAGTATGGTAAGATGGCTGCCCATCTTTACACAACTATCTCTGCTCTTCAGCCAGTCCAGCTTGTCGCCGCTGAAGTAGTAACACTGATTCCCGACCTGTATCCATCCGTCAGGGCACTCCCTGCACTGCTTAACTGTTAATGAGAGAGAGAGGGCGAGGATGGAGAAAAAGAAAAAGGATGAGGGTTAACAGTAAATCAAAGACAGCAGGAAATGAAGATCGCGCACATGTTTGATCTACATCCTGCCACCTGTCTTTGAACAGCTCTGTCCCAGGGCGGTGTAGTCCTCACACAGCTGGATGTAACGTCTCTGCACAGAGTTCAATTTAAAACCCAGAGATGAGGAGTCCAGGGGGGCACCAGGCACAGGCCTGCCAATCACTGAGAAGATAGATAGATAGATAGATAGATAGATAGATAGATAGATAGATAGATAGATAGATAGATAGATAGATAGATAGATAGATAGATAGATCACAAGCTGAACAACATCATATATCATTTTTTTTTATATCTGATGATGTACTAGAAAATGGGTCACCAAAGTTTCTACACTTCTGCAGATCTGCACCAAATGTTATGGCAATCCATCAAATAATAGATGAGATATTTCACTCAAAGCTACAAATGTCAACCTCATTATGGCGTGACAGAAAAAAGGCAAAGAATTGCCAAATGCGATAAGATTTATTCTCTCTGGGGGACATGGATATCTGTTCAGACTCTCATGCCAATCCATCCTATAAATGTAAGTTCAGTCTGGATCTGAGTGGTCTGATGTTGTCGCCCATAAAAGCAACTAAAAACAAATATAATTTTCATGCTGTTGTGTTTTCTCACCCAGCACTTACTTCTCCCTCTACAAACACATGGTGCTCCTCTGTTCAGTCTGTGAATCTCTGATTTTATGGCTGCTGTTACTTTAATAATTGAGTTTATATGAGCTCCCTCGCCGCTGTGGAAAAAAACAGATCATTTACAATATGAACTTGCTCTGGTCTCATTGCCAGATATTTCTCCACATTTGTGTTTCCTCTGTTAATGTCCCCACTTCCCCTTTTTAGCCAATTAAAGAATATTTCCGCAGTAGTTTCAAAGAAGAGTAATTGATGTAATAAAAGTCACAAATGAAGATCATACATAATTACGAGGCTTTCATCAAAAGACATTGTTATAGACAAACATCTGTAAAGAGTTTAAAATTTGATAAAGTTTTGTCACTGCAGGTTCAGAGGAATATAAAGTCAGGCCCCTTACTGTCCTTTTATAGTTTTACTTCTGTTAACTGTAAACCTGGTAATTTCCCTGTAAGCCTGTTGATATAATAACACAAGTGCAGCCTCTGTGCTCCATAAAAACCATCATGATTTACCTCTGCTTGTAGATTTTTTGTGAGACTAGACATTAAGACTACATACTACATACTGCTTCCATATATATCCTTTCAGACTAGTGGAAAGAAAACATCCTAAATACACATTTGGGCATTTATTTCTGTCTGTGAATGTGAATAAAAGTTATTATTGATAAAAACGAATGACATTAATATTTCCTGACAAGCCTGCTGATGTCTTCAGATGTAAACTTGAGTCATGATGACTTTAGACTTGATTTACCACTCAAATTGGACTTTAACATCAATGACTTTGTTGGCTTAAAAATGCATGAGGTACTATATGCTGTAAGAGCATTTTTTATGATTAAGTTCAGTCCAAGCAGCGACCTCTGAGGGAGAAAAGTGAAGCCAGTTTCAAAGTGCAAACAACTGCAGTTCCCCGATTGGTCCTTTAATAGAGTTTTACGTCAGTTAACTGTAAACTGAGTGACATCAGAGTTGGGTGTTTTATAAGAATGAGTTTTTCTTCATAAAACTAAAGATATATTAACATTTCCTGGTAAGCCTGCTGATGCAATAACAGCAGCAGGTGCAGGTGTTGCTGTGTGGCTCCACAAAAACCACAATGATTTACGTCTGCTTGTAAATTTTTGTGAGATGATAAGACGAGAAAATACACACAATTTCTTTTTTTTCATGCACCGGTCAATTTTGAGAGTTTGTGCTATTGTGCTTTGATTTTTTCTTTCAGATTAGTGGAAAAGAAAACATCCAAAATAGACTTTTGGGCTTTTATTTCACTATTCTTCTGTCTATTTGTGTCTGTAGATCTAAATCTAAAGCCATCCTGAACACACACTGCTCTAGTTTATCCTAAAATCACAAAAAGTAATCATTAGATATGCCTCATTTACATATTTTAATGTTTCATAAATCTTGTCTTTGTGTCCCCAACCAACTGGGGAGGTTTCATTTTGACGTCTATTAGATAAAAGTGTGTTACTATAGTAGTGTCTCCCCTTAAAATGTGCTGCATTTATATGGTAAATATGGTTTACTGTGCAGCTAAAGCACCATTAATGCACAAATAAAGGGTCTACCTAAGTAAAGAAAACATTTATATTACTAGCTTACTTGACCCACTATATAAGTAATATTTAACTTTCAGGAATATTGGCTAATCTATCATGATACAGTGCATAATGTCGTCTTCTACACCATATTCATAAAGTAGAATTAAATCATTTTCTCCATCAGGAGAATCGGTTACAGATTCAGTTGTCACAGGAAGTGTTCGATGTTTCTTTTTATTGCCTTCTCTTGTTGCAAGTCATCCTTTTCACATCCTGAAATTGTGCTCAATAGCTTCTCTGTGTGTCTGCGACTGTGTGTGTGTGCCGTGGTGGAGGTAATAGATCAAGCATGTACATCCCCAGTGGTGTTTGTTTTAAATGAGAGAGTGTCCTCACAAGCACATTATCAGGCAGAGCTGCCAGAGCCTGTTGGCCCTGCAGGAGAAATATTTCACAATTATGGACTTTTGTGCTTTTTCTATTACATGACCCTCACCGGACTGGAGAGAGCGCTTTATCTTTTTTATTGCCAATTATAGGTGTCCAAAAGCGCACTGAGCTGAAATAAAGAGAGAATAATCAGCGAGAGAGAGACTCGCAGACGGAGAGACAGACAGGCAGATGTACATACTCAGACTGGAGGGCAGGAGGCACAGGAGGTTGTTTATACTTACACAGCACAGTGAGTATGATGTTGGCGCAGATGGAGGCCAAAAAGCCAATAAGCATCAGGAGAGCAGTCTGACTCCTCAAACACTCAACGCCCCGCTTCAGTCCCTGGGAGCCTGATTAGACACAAAACAGTCCGCAGCATGGAAGCTGTCAATTCACCATTTTTAATCCTCTCGTGTGGCGGAGAGTGCAGACTATTTTAAGTAAAATAAGATTGTGGAGCGGCTCCATTTGACCAGAATTTATTCGCTATTCCCAAAACACAACACTGTGCGTCTGCTAGAAGTTAGGTCAAGTGGTTACTCCTGTTTATGTGAGTCTCTTGCTCCTATTCACACAAACAATAAAATGCATATGCAGGTTGACATATTCAGTCGGGGCAAAGCATTTAAATTATTTAACAAAAGGTTATAGAACAATGTCACACTGCAAAAATACTCTCATGGTGAGTAAAAGTACAGCAGTTTCAGCACATTATCGATCAATAGATAAAGTCCTCATTAGGCAGAATTGCTCTTCAGAAATGTGTTATCATGTTTTATATTAAGCTTCAATTGTATATAATCTGACTTTTATACTGTAGTTGGTTCAGGTGGAGCACATCTTTAACTGTTTTATATGGTTATGTTCACAACTACTAGTACAACTAGTACTCAAGTTACAAATTTGATGACTGAAGACTTAGATTTACAACACGACTTTAGACTTAAACACCAATGACTTGTGAATTCAGTCTGTTGACTTGAAAATAATTGAGGTACTTTATGCTAAAAGCTCATTTTTATAATAAAGTTCAGTCCAAGCAGCGACCTCTGAGGGAGAAAAGTGAAGCCAATGTGAAGAGTTTGACTTCGAGCTGTAAGCTGAGTGACATCAGAGTGTTTTTAAGAATGAGTTATTCTTGATAAAACTAATGATGTATTAACATTTCCTGGTAAGCCTGCTGAGGTGATAACATCAGCAGGTGCAGTGAGGTTAAATGTGGCTAACACATACAAAAACCACAATGATTTACCTTTGCTTATAGATTTTTTTGTGAGATCAGACACTAAGACTCTGTACTACATGCAAAAAATGCATTTTTTTTTTCATGCAATAGTCAATTTTGAGATTTGACCTATTTTGGGCGGTAAATGAAAAAGTGGTAAATGAACCCTTATATAAATGGCTACTCCTCAAGAGAAGGCACAATGAGTATCATGGGTTTTTTAAAAACAAAATGGGACCTTCTTTCTGTGGGGTAATGTTAAAGGTTAGAACAACACTACAGGACATCACTGACCTAAAGATAAAGATCACTGATGCCATGGCAACCATCTGCTACAGCCAACATGGCAAGAAATCGAGTAGCATCTTGATCTGCTTCATACAATTAATGGTGTCCATGAAGAGGTGTATTCAATGAGGCAGAAAAAACTTCAATATCTAGTCCTCATTTTGTAATAATTTCCACATATTTGCTTTTGTAATAAATGTTTTAAGTTGTAAAGAGACTTTATGGACACCCTGTATAACAATGTTTCACTCAGGAAAAGGAAAGTTAAGAAAATGTTTTTATGAAAATGTATAAAATATACTGTAATGTATAAAGATGAAGACATGTTGAAAACAGATTACAACTCTGATTCAACATTTCTTGTGTATTTAAGCTTATTTGTGATTTCTTTTTCTTGCGCAATCGTGTGTGACGCTAGAGTGACGTGTTCTGATAAAGGTCTACAGATAATCACAGAGGAGAAAAGTTAAGTACAAGTGTGTCACAATTGTCACAGTACTTGAGTAATTGTGCCTATTGTTTCATCACTGATTCTCACACATGAAATTTCTCAATTTCTCTGTCACATAAACACAAGAAATACCGCCTGCATGCTAAAGAATGAGTCTGTTCCCACCAGGTGTCGGCTCCTCGCTGAACTCCTGCAGGCTGCTGTAGTTGTCTCTCTCCTCCATGGCTCTGATGCCCTTGTTAACACTCTGTCTCACTTTGTCTCTCTGCACCTCCTCTGCTCCCCAAAGGCTCTGGTATCTCCTCTCCCAAGCAGCAATATTTCTCCTTGAAATTAAATTAGTCCCTGCTGGTTGATTTATCGAGGCACGTCCCCTCGGCCACAACACTGCTGCAGTGCTGTAACAAATGTCCTGTACCTGCAACTACATAATTTCAGCGCTTTGTTAAGAGTATTTTCCAGGTAAAAAGGAGATTCTGTTAATCCAAACAGGGAGGTTCTTGGCTCTGTGTGCTGTGTGTCTGCTTGTTACCGTAATGTTGCATAATCCAGAAGTTTCTTCACTGTCTGGCTCTGTTGGGAGAGAAGAACAGATTCTGGATCTGACACTTGTGATAGATGACACAGCACATTATATGAGCTGCGAGTCAGAAGAGAAATATTTTTTTTGGAATTGCTGGGAATAAAACAGGGAGTACCTTTAACTTCCTGACATTTATAACGAAAAAAAGACTTGAGGCGTGTTCCACTACCCATAGTACGCAACTATTTAACATGCCAGAGAAAAATTTTGTTTGTCCCACGACATACTATATGAAATCCAGTATGCTAGAAACACCAGGATGCACTGCACCCAATCTAATGCCTTTTCTTTTTCTGTGATCAAAATGTTTATATTGTTTTAATTAACAAAGCAAAACAACATAAGAGAGATAAATGAATAAAACATGGGAAAGAAACAAGGTTTACACAATTCAGTTACTAAGTTGTAAACACAAGACTAAGATTGACTGATGAAAAAGTAAAATCAACAGAAACTGAAATGTTAAGTTGGCAGACAAATCATGTAAAGAGAAGAAAAATCATTGGTAGCGTGCTCTTCTTGCTATTCTGACCCACAATCCTTTGGGCAGCATAGATGAGCAAGAAGGTCAAAGTTCAAAGTGCAGTGAAAGTGGTTTTTATGAACAAGTGGCAAATGTAGGCGTACGTGCTTACTTTGTTGTAGTTACTAAAGTTTTGAAAAAGTATGCGATTTGGAAAGCAGCATTGGAACTGCGACAAGGTTGTAACTGGGAGCTGTGTGTGTACCTGTGTGTTTGTGTGCGTGTGTGTTGTAATACAAGAAAAACCCAAGCTCTGAATCATGTACAAAGTATACAGATTCATAAGAATTTGTGGTGATGGTGCAACCACAAATTCTCCCTCAGTAGTCCCGGGAACAGCACTAAATAAGCCTCCTCCGCTTTAATTAGTTTGGTTTGAATAACAAAACCTCGTGAAGAAGTCGAGCTGACAATGGCTGTGGGAATGAAGTGCCAAGAAAAAAATAATAAATGGGACGTATACCAAAAAAAAAAAAAAAAAAATGACAGTCTGTTGGAGCAACAGAGTGGGCATCTGGTGTGTGTGTGTGTGTGGTGTAGAGGTGATATTGTTGCAGCTGCTCCACTAACGAAGAGAATACAAATAACTCTCAACGTGCACGCAAACACACTCCTACACACAGTGTGCTGATTTATGCTGAGTCATACGTTTTAGGCCCCCGTCTTTGCCAGTTTTTTAAAAAGGACGAGACTTTGCCCATGCATGGGTAAATAATGACCAACGTGCATGCCAGATCTGCACCATAAAGCGTTTGCTTATTGGATCCAGTATGGCAGGTCATCACTGGTTTGGCTCCCAGATATTGCACCATCTGAGTTTGCATGCTCTGGTGACCATGAACACTCCAATCTGTCCTGTAGATTTTGTGCAATCTGTACTTCCTGTCCCACGCTCTTCAGTACACAAACGTCTCCTATAAAACACCAAGAGAGCTGAGAGAGGTTTGTGATACTCCACGAGCTGACAGACATGCTGAACCTCATCGGAAAAGGTAAGAGGAACCCAAAGGAGTGTGCACGACTGTGTTTGCATGTACCTGAATGTCTGCTTCTGTCTCTCCAGGAACCCTGGGCGTCTGTGTCCTCATCGGCCTGCTGGTCTCTGCAGCGTCCTCTGTGGATGCAGATGCTCCAGAGGATGAGGCGTCCTCTCTGAGGCTGAGACTGGACTTGTTGAAGAAGCACTACAAACACATGTGTCAGCTATTCTCCAGCCTGGCTTCCAACTGCTCAGCTCCCGCTCCTGGTCTGCTTCCTCATTCGTGTATATTCTGCAATCCCAAGCGTGTTTGTCTGTAAACCATCTGCAAACTTTCCCTGAGCTAACTATTTGTTTAACATGCTTTCCCACAGAGCTCAACTGCACCGAGTGTCCTGACGGCTGGCTCCAAGTGGACGACCAGTGCTTCCACCTCAGCACCGACAGGGAGAACTTTGATACCAGCTCGCAGAAGTGTGCAGAGCAAGGCGCCCATCTCGCCATCTTGACCACCAAAGACCAGTGTGTAAGTGTTTCTATGTGTGTTTCTTTTCTATATTTGACTATATTACTGAATTCACAAAGTATTAACAATAAATTTGGATGCATTAAACTTTTAGGATGCCGTGGAAAAGGAAGGCAGGAGGCTCGCAGGCATATACAACCACTACTGGATCGGACTGACTGACATTGATCATGAAGGAGAGTGGAAATGGGTGGATAACTCAACACTTGTAGTCCCGTACGTATGAAAAATACCACAGTGTTCTTAAGAGAAGAGAGATTAACGTCCAGTGGTGGAATGTAACTAAGTACATTTAATCAAGTACTGAACTTAAGTACAATGTTGAGATATTTGTACTATACTTGATTATTTCCATTTTATGTAACTTAAGTTTAAAATTGTAATTTAAAATGCTTAAGCATGTTTACAAATTAAACCACATAACAGTATATTAAGTAGTTAAAATAAACTAACCCTGGCTGAACCTAAACAAATAAAATGCTGCTTATATAAATGCATCAATAATAATAATCCAATAATATTTTTTGAATAAAACAATCTGAGTGGAGCCGTTCTGCATGAAGAGTACTTTTGATCCTTTAAGTACATTTTAATACTGATACTTTTGTACTTTTACTCAAGTTTTAATGCAGAACTTTAACTTGTAGTGGAGTAATTCTTAGGACTTTTACTTCCACTTTTAACATCTCATCCTTTGGATTTTTCTGGCAAAAATGTATTGTGCAATTTTACTTTAGGTGAAGCAATAATCTGACTAGCACATACAAACACTTTTTCTTCCCGTTTCTGCATTCAGACATTGGAATGTGGAAAAATCAGAGCCAGACAACAACCTGTCCGGCGGGCCGGAGGGAGAGGACTGTGCCGTGGTGGACAGCTACGAGAGGCACTGGCACGATGTTCCCTGTTCCTTCGTGTACCCCCGAATCTGTCAGAAGAACGCCACCCCACTCGTGTGAGCCCGAGAACACCGCGGCAGGACCACCACTCAATCATGAAAGATACTGATTCTTTATTGGAAAACTTCAGTGGTCAATGTCTACACAATTTAATCCAAAAAATAAATCATACTTTGACAAAAAGATCCTGTTTTGTTTAAAGAAATGTCCTTATTTGTGCATCAATATACTTTCATTTAAAAAATATTTATAAAAACAAGTTACCAAGCCTATCTGAAAAAATATATATTACAAATCAAGGCACATTTAGAAACAATGTGGATGAACAGAAACAACTAACAGCAATGATCACAAACAATAATATTAAAATGACAATTAAATGGAACAAAGAGCAATTCTGAGAAATAGAAAAGGCCCTAAAATGTCCCCAAAACACCTCAGGAAGAAAGGGATGACCTCCGTAAGATTACATTTTATATTACAATTATAAAAACAATCAAAAAAGGCTGATATGTACAACTTTAAAATACATTTTAGTCTTTCAATTGAACGTTGCTGCAAACTTTTCAGACCCTCATTTAACAGCTTCACCGTTAAGTAGACGTGACAGAAAAATCCATCTTATCTGGGCAGAAATTCAATTTGTTTGCGATGTCCTCTTGAAAATGTCTTTGTGGCTGATATTACGATCTGTAGAAGCCTTTGGGCTTGGGGCTGAAACATAAAGTCACAGGTTTCTTTTTGAGTTATGGAAGGAAACACAAAAAGCAAGATGTTTATTTTATTAATGTTTGTATCTCCATAAAAACACCTTATGGCTAAAAGTGTTTTTTTTTTTTTTT
>CAFUXE010000163.1:235556-290266 GCA_903364295.1 Serranus cabrilla | reverse complement strand
CACAGAGAGACACACACACACACACACACACACACATAAAGAGAGAGATAACTCTTAATGCCACATTAATAACCCAGTGTGATCGAACAGAAAGGAGTAGGAGTGATTTAACTGTACTTGTCTGCGTCGGTAGAGGATGAAAACGAGGATGAGGACGAGGATCACGATGGCGGCGACGCTGCATATGACCACCAGCATCCACACGCTCAGTTTGGGTTCTGTGCAGAGCAGAAACACACAGCATGTAAAGCCGTACAGGAGATTGAGGCCACAGGGTCGTGCCCGTGTCATATTTCCTGCTCTCCTCTCACTTCCTGCACTCACCGATCTTCAGAGTAATGTCAGCCGACGTCAGCCGTGTGCCGTTCTGCCACAGCTCACACTTCCACTTCCCGCCATCTCCTGTCGCCGCTTCCCGGATGGTGAGGCAGTCGGGGTGATGGTCAGGTGTCAGAGGCGGCAGGGACGAGCCTTGAGGCGGGATCCACTTCAGCGTCAGGTCAGAGGGCAGCGCGTGGCCGAGGCTGCACGTCAGGTTGAGCTGCTGGCCAGAAATGACCTCTGTTCCCGGGGAGGAAGTGACTGCAGAGAGAGAATTAAAGCAGAAATTAATAAGTGTGAAGTGCATGAGAAGATTTGACAGGCTGGTAAAAATCTTTCCTCTACATTTACAGTCTGAATCCAAATGAGCCTTTGGCTTCTGTTGCTGCAGCGTGCCAGAAAAACCTGCCAAATCTAGTGGGTTTTTTAAAACTTTTTCAAACGAGAACAGAAACATTGCAGTACATGACAGCATCTATATCAAAACCACACAGCACAAAGCATGAAGAGGACATTTAAATTAAAAAAGGGGACATTAGTCAGTTATGATATATTGTGCATAGCCCAGGAGACGTTCAGAGCAGAAACAATGAATCAACCATGTGATGGAGAGGAAACCAATTTACTTCTCTTTTTTTTTCTCTATTAATGGTCCAAATCATTTTCATTTTTTCTCTGCTTCAAATGTGAATACTTACCAAACTCTATTGAAGATTCAGTGAAGATTTGCTGCTTTTTCCTTTAATATTTTTCTTTTAGGTTTTTTTAGTAGCTGGTTAATTTGCAAATTGATTATTATTTCAATAAATTAAACATCTACTAATAAATAATTGTATATTTTTTTTATAGATTAAGCTCCAGCAGTATAAAAAGTAGTTCAATTACACCCCCACCATTAATAACTATGACTACATAATAATATACATTATTCTTAAATGGGACAATTCTCCACAATTAATACTTTTACTTTTAAATTAATTACATTTTGTACTTTTACTCAAGTAATATTTTAAATCCAGGATATTTACTTGTATCAGAGTATTTTTTACACTAAAGTATTGCTACTTTTACTCAAGTAAAAGATTTCTTCTACCATTATGCTTTAACTGACGCCGCCACAGTAACTAAGTGACTTTAACTGGTTACTTTCATCTGGCTGCCTTGAACACCATTAAACCTTGAATCACTATTAGAAAGCACACATGCAAAGTTGAAGAGAGCTCCAATCGCTGCAGCAGGACTCCAGTGGGGATTTGTAAAACTTGGGGGTTCATATCTGCTATCTGTTCCTTTAATTAATCCATCAGATTGGTCGACTTGCTTCTTTTCAATGTTCCTGGTTAAATAATAGCTCAGATAAAAATGAGAAATCTTAGTTTTACACCATAAATCCTCAGAACACAGAGTCCAATTAAAATTCATTGTGTTATCACACTCTCCTGGCAGAGGGAAAGCTCGTTATACTCTATTAAAACAAGTGGAGCTAGACAAGTGTATTAGCCACTGAATTAGACACATGTCACACCGGGGACACTTCCAAATAAACTCTGCAGCAGAGAGATGAAAACACTCGCACGGTACAACAGAGCAGACGCAGAGAAATGACTGTCTACAACTAGTTATGAATGACAATTAGGGAGGACAGAAGAAGAGATAGATGAGGACGCCGTGACAACATAAGGCCGAGCAAACAAAGTTTCATATGGCGGATGTGAGGGAAACACAGAGCAGGAAGCACAATTCACTTTTACTTACTTTGCAGCACCTCTACGTGCACAGTCCTCTTCTGAGTCACACCATTTTTAAACTTCAGGCTGCACACATAATCTCCTCTGTCTTCTTCTTTTGCTCGATATCTGGTCAAAGACAGATTCCCTTTTGAAAGGTCCGCAGCAGAGCGAAGTCCATTTTTTTGGACCGGCTTCCAGGTCAGATCCCCCAGAGAGAGGCTGAGGAGCCTCTGTAGACTCTTGTCCGGTTTAGGGAGGAACTTCCAGTGAACTTCTGTGACGTTCTTCACTTTGAGGAGTTCCCAGGAGGCGCCAGCCGAAAGGGAACAGGGGAGGTTAAGAGGTGAAGATTTAGATGTGTAGTGAGGACGTGAAGGGGCTGGAGAGAGATCTAAATACGGAGAAAAAGAGAAATATTAGTATCAGAAACACCTTATTTGGATAGATCGCCATGGAGTCTTTAAAAGGGTTTGTGATATTTCAGCTGTTATTGGTGTCTGTAGATGTTTTGTTATCTAATACGTACATGTGTGACAGTTCATGAACAACATTTGTTAAATGTTGTGCAAAACTAAAAACTTTGGTGAAAAAACTTTTGTCCATTATTCTCTGAGCTGCTGGAACAGTGGCAGCATTCGATGATTTAGGACGATTTATAGACATTAAACTTATTTTATTCACTAATTCTATTGTATTTATGTTGTAAAATCTAACCCTACTTTGTTATTTCATTATTATTAATATTATTATAAATAATTAAATAATTACATTTTTTTATCTAGTTTTTAGTCTAGCTTTTATATTATATAATATTCCATATATATACGTACGTATTACGTAAGTATGTTTAATTCTTTATAAGTATACATATTTTACATATATTTTTTTTATCTGTTGTCTTGCGTGTATTTGTCTCTCTTAAATAGTTTTTGTTATTTCTTTTATACTCTTTCCTGTTCTGTCTTATTATCAACTTGTCACATTGAACTGCACTAACCTGTATGAAAGGTGAGAATAATTTAGCTAAACTTGAAAAACTCACTAAAACTATACTTTGGTGGTTCAGTGACAAGTTCAAGTTTGACTAAATTATTCAGAAAATATGTCGGCATGTTCATAAATTGTCACACATGTTCTCTCTGGATAATTTTTTATAGACAAACGGTTGCATACATGTGTTTCAACAGTAACTCACCTAAAACCGTAACAGAAACTTGGGCCTCTTTTTCATTGTTCACAACACAGGTCCACTTGCCACTCTCCTCGCTCGTAGCTTCCATGGTAACTGAGTTACGTCTAATTTTTCTAGCCTGAGGATTCAGCCAGTGTATCACTGGGTTTCTTGAACCCGGAAGAGTCTCTGCAGTGCAGGACAGCGACAGAGAGTCTCCAGGCAGCAGAGGAGAGGGCGGGTCCACTCTCACTGGGAAACAGAAGGGAAATTATGAAAATCAGCAAAGGTTTGATTGATGAGTGTGTGCATGTGGCAATAAAGTGCAGTTTGCCTCTTCGAAACATCTGGTAGTTGTTTTCAAGTTCTTCAGAATCTCGGTTTGCTTGAGTAACCCTGTTAACTTCAGTTGAACGTGTCCGTGGCTGCCCACGGTAACAAGAGTAAATGGTTGGCACAGATAATAAACACAGACCTGTTTAAAATAGAAGTAAGACACTTACATGTTCTGTCCAGCAGTTAACATGGTCACTTGCTCAACCAAAACATACTCTAGATTTGGCCAAAATATATTTCTCACCAGTGAGTTGGAGCAGTTTATATGTGATGATGGGTGGAATGTTTTCATTAGTTGAACTTGTGCAGCTGAAAGTCCCAAAGTTTTCTTGTTTGATGTTGTGAATGACCAGTGAGTCGCCATCCAGGGACAACTTGCTTGTGAATTTAGCTGTAAGACATGAATCAAATGGTTATCAAAAGAACCTTCATTTGTTTTTTTATATTGATAATAAAAGCATGTTATATCCCCAGTGCACTCACAATCAACCCCCTTTCCACCCAAGTTATTGCGCCAGGAGAGTTGAAGTCCATTGGAGAACCAGTACAAATAATCGTGTGAAAGCACCCCGTCTGGTGCCTTCAGGGTAACCGTCTCCCCCACCTGAGCGTATACTATCACTTCCCGTGCCCCTACGAGAGAGAGAAAGGTGTCATGTGTTGGTGCACAGATCAAAAACAGAACAGCTCTGTCCAAAAACAGTTCTGAAACACAAAAACAAATACGAATCATCTGCAGCGATCACTTCTTACCTGCTGCTGACATGAGCACAGAGAGGAGAAGGACGGCGGACTGAAGCAGGCTCTTCATTTCTGTTGCACGTCTGTAAAACTGTTAGACATATGTAAACATATATATATAAATTCTGCATATTAAAAATAATAAACTTTATTTATATTATATAGCAATGGCAGCAATTGTTTACATGGAACTTACATCTAAAAACTGGTGATAAACATTCAAATTAATGCTAAAAGAAACTGGTGTGATGATGCTTAAATGAGTGTGATCTGCTCTCTTTTACTGATTTTTTAAAATGTAATTCACGTCAAGTTAAAACGACTTTTATGTTACAAATAGAGAATTTGTTTCAAGGTTTATTTTATAGTAAAAAAAGAGTCTAATTTAGCATCAGAGCACTTTGTTTAAACTAAGTTACTGACAGAATTTGAACCAAATACTGAAAAACTATTATTTTGGTAATTGAATGAATTTAGTAGCGACACCCTCACTGTATCATGTAATTTTGCGTTTACATCAACTTTAGCTGCAAAGAGAAATCATTTAACAGGAAGCGCAGAGGGGTTTGTGGTGGTCTCAGATTTGGAAAGATTTGAGAAGATAAAAGACAGAGAGTTAAGAGAGCTGAGAGTAGGCGGCCTGTGGTGGGTTTCTGGATGAGAAGAAACAGACAAACGTCGGAGAGGCGACACAGAGCGTACGCTGGGTTGTGGTGGGTCTGATTTAGTTAAGGTGCAGATTCTTATCCCAATCCTCCCCCTCTGCCTCTCACACCCCCTCTCTTCCTCCCGTGTTCCACGAAAGACGGATCTCTCCACGCTTACAAAGAGAAGAGAAAAGAGACCACAGCAGCGGCAGCACACCTCGTCTGTGGTTTAAAGGTAGATGTCTCTCTCTTCTCTCTCCCTGCCTCACTCCCTTATCTCTCTCTCTCTCTCCTTCTTCACTCTCTCTCTTTATAGTATGTACAGTATGTGATTGTGCACAAAAACATCTTTTCAAAGACTTTTCTACAGTTTGAACCCTAAATGAAAAGATATAGGCCATGCAAGGATCTTTTTTTCACATTAAACCACTAAAATAAAAGTCAGTCATAAAACATAAATGAATAAAATGTCTAATTTGACTGAAGGAATGTGAATGTATTAATCCAGGCCGGATGATTTACCATAATGGAGATAAAGCTGTTGGCTCTCATAATTTTGAGTTGCGTTCAAGGCCGAAAGCCTCAATATTTTATTTTGACATTGAACAAAATTTTATGTTGAAATTAATTAAGAAAACTGCTATTTCATGTTTCCTGGGTATGTTGCCACAGTATTGGATAAATGTGCTCAGAGTCAGTAACTTCTTTTAAATCGCTTCTTAAAACCCACTTTTATTGGCAGTATGTAACGTTTTTTTTATCTATTCTCTATATATAGTTTTGTTTTTACCAGCAGTTGTGTTGCATAGTTAATTTTCTTTGGCTTCTGAGATTGTATTTGATCTGATGCTGCCTTTTAACAAACAACAAATGAAGTTATTATTATTATTATTGGTATTATTATAAATTATACCATATAAGTACATGAGTAGACACGATGAGCTTCAGCTTCTGATTTGTACTTAACTAAAATTTACAAGAACAAATAAAACAGCGTATAAGACTAAGAAAATATTCAACTTGTGTCCAACCTGAACTATATTTACAAGATATTGGTTCTTCTAATAACTTCCATGTGTGTTTTTTCTTTCTCTTAGCTCAGAGTTTGAGCTTCCTGGTGGCCTTCATTTTTTTTAAGCCGGGTTGAAGAAGATGAGGGAGAACAGTAGATGACGGTCGGCATGCCACCAATTTGTGAACTAACCATTTAAAAACATAATTTACAACCCCATTTCCAGAAAAGTTGGGATGCTGTGAAAAAGTTTAACAGAATGCAATGCTAACAAATTCCCTGCAACCGACGTTCACTTGAAAACAGTACAAAGACTCTGAATGTGATGCATTCGGTTTATATTTGTGTTTCACGCGGCGTCCCAACTTGTTCTGTGATCAGGTTTGTACCGTAGACTGAATATGAATAAAAACCTCTTATAACCTCACTTCAAGACAGATATATTAATTGACGGATATTATCGGCCGATATCGGTATCAGTATCGCTGTAAACGCTGTACAATATGTGCCGTTATGAAAACTATTTTTACACAATATATAATGCAGAAAAATTACTTGCCGTGATTTATAAATCGTGCTAGCTATCAATTTGTTTTATTCTTTTTTTTTTATTGTCAGCTATTGACTGACACTGAACGAGCAGTTTTTTATTCCTATTTATATTTTATTTTCTAATTTTTAGAATTGGCTGGCAGTGTAATACGTTGTATAATGTATAATAATGTTAAATATTATTTAATAAAGTTTTATGTTTGAGAAAGTAGCTCTCTGGTGCTGAATATCAGTGCAAAATTCACATAAAAAGGTCTATTTTCATTACGGCTTAAAAGATTATTATATTGGCCACCAAATCAAATCAGTATCGGGCTCAGTCTCAAAAATCCAATATCGGTCGACTCTGGTTTCTTTGTCTGTTGAGGGACCTTAGTTGCATGTAATTTTCCATCTCTCTCTGTGTTTCCTGCCATCTCTGCTGTCAGAGGTCGATTTAATGCTCAAACTCCGTCTAAAATCTCTTTGTTTTCACCATTAGAGGCGAAATCTGCTGACAAATGATCCACGACGTCCTGTGAAAATGAGTGATAGTCCTCTACATAAAAGTATCAGGATGAGTATTTCAAATTTATTGAGGTCACGATGTCCTTTTTATTGTGCTTATACCAACATGAATCCCAACACACGGATAAAATTCTGCTTACGGCTCTAAAATGTTACGATCCGTCTGGGGCCTCAGTCAGTCAGTTACCTGAAGAAAAGCAGCATTAAACATTTAAATCCGAGGTTTATTTTGTGTCAAGGAGAAACGTCTCCAAGCAAAGTGTTTATGTATGTTTCCAATGTGTCTATAAAAGATCAAGGACCGCAAACGTGAGGAGGGAGAAGGGCTGATATTTGATAGAAAACAAATAACGCTGCATTATTTATTAGAGCTGAGTTTGTTAGAAAGTGAGACCAGAGACGGAGCGGAGGTGATGATAAAAAGACGTTCAAAGTCACAGCACCTGTGGAGCTGCAACCCAGAAACCAAGACGATCATATCTGCAGTCAGGATGGAGCTTCAACAACAAGGGGGGAGGGGAGGGGGGAGGGAGGGAGGGTGAGGGTCAGGCTGTGAGGAGGTGCAGGGGGGAGGAGACGCAGGGTTACAGCATAATTTACTGACTGAAGGGTGACTGCTTTTCACTGTTTAAAGTCTTTGTTCAGGCTGCACCTGAAGTGAATTTTAACATGTTGTAACTTAATGATGTAACTGAATGAACTACACACAGATTTGTTTATGCAGTTTAAACAGGAAACACAGCTGTTGCTCTGAGCGGTGCAGTATTAAACTTAATGGTATCTTAACTTAATAACCTCAGAGTGTTATATTATTTTAAATATCTGCATAAACTGATATATAATGTCCTAAGAAATAAATGTTACATTTTTTAATATGCATACTCTGTATATAGCGGCAGTCTATTTTGTGCTGCCCAGTGTTTTATTACTATTAAATTTCAACAAAGCGCGAAATAAATTAGAATAAATACAACAAATACAACCAAAAACTTCTACATGATTTGACGCGTACTGACAATTTAATAAAAATCTATTTATATTATGTTTGTTGTTGATGATTTTAATGATTAATTCTGCAATATTTTTATAATTTGTATACATATATTTACTTAAAGCATTCCTATGTGTTTGATTATTACATTTACATAACATTTTTTTAGCTATAATTAAATAAATACATAAAACTTATAAATATGACATTACGGCTCCGCTCGTTCATACTTCAAAATGAGGAAAAAATTACATAAATATTTGGTGTATACAGCAGTTAATGTTTTCATGTTTTAAAGTAAATGCATGTTTATATAATTATTATTATTTTAATGACAGTATACTCACATCTGTTGCTGAGTGCTGAGTGTCCTTCTGTGTTCAGTGATTCGCAGTCGGGTGGAAATGCTGAATATTTATCAAACCGGATCTCTTTTTAAGCGTCGTTGCACCTCCCTCCTCAGCGATTGGTCTGGAAACAAAGCACACAGTCGTCCATCAAACCTAAAATCACAATAATGACCTTTGATTGGTTGTTACACAGGCAGGCGTCTCAACCCAGTGTTTCTTTTTATCTAAAATCTGTTTCATCTAATCACCTAATGTGTTGAAAATGTGTCTGTGTACCAAAATATCAGATAAAAACGAGATGATTTGGGCACTGCCATGTTTTAATCAGTAAATTCTAATGAACTCGTGATTTTCTTTGTTCCTCTACACTTTTTAATCTGTCCAACACATAAACAAACAACTTCTCTTAATTGGCTAAAATTGTTGTTTGAGTTGCTGCCTGATAACAGAAAATTTGAGAAGGGCCCCGGCGGACTCATTATCTATCTTTAGCACGTTCTACATAGCACATGGGCGGCTTACGGCCTAATTTATTATAATTGCTCCGTTGATTTTTTCCCCTGGTCGTATAATTGTACTGATTTAGATACATAATTAGTGTATCAGAATTCAAGCCATGAACTGCTGGACCAATCCTCACAAAAGCAGCTGATACATGCAAATGAAAAATGAAACTCTTCCTAAAAAGAAACAGTCTGTAAAATGCTGTGAGAGGAAAATGAATCGCTGGAGCGGCTGTACGGAGAAATGTCATAACGTGAGTTTAATATACAGGAAAAATCTAATCATAAAAACACAGTTTCCTCCTTTATACGATCACCTTGTTACAACTCTAACTGTGCGTTTTGCACACTGACCTTCCATCACTCCAGACTTTATTTTTCATTAAAACGGTCTTTCCTCGATCACTTTAACAACCGTAAAATCTTAAGATATCTCCAAGGCAGCAGGCGAATGCTGTGGTGTGAATACCGGGAGCTACGCACTTCAATATCCTTTATAATCTTAAAGTCCACGACAACAAAAAAGGATGTAGAAACTGTTTAAAGTCTGCAGAGTGATTCTCCTCTCATCTGACACACATAAAGACTTTGGTTGGCCAAGAAACATGAAGTCTAATTGCTCTCGCATCAGTAAAAGTACTGACCGAAGACGCCGATATACCAACGGAAAAATCCTCTAACCTTTAGTTTTATGCATCAGTCTAGATTGTTTTACTGTGAGTTTTCTGACTCTTGGAGAAACCAGCTTCTCTTGAACGATGTGACACCAAAAAGATGCATTTAAAAAACTCAACAGCAGTTTCTTTTATCAGAAATCTTGACCTGGTTACTCAAGATAATCCACAGACCGATTCCAGAGCGGTTTCATGGAGGAACTATTGTCTTTTTAGTTAAGTTCGTCCATGAAACTTCTCTCAAAACTGGATTATCTTGAGTAACCAGGTCAAGATTTCTGATAAAAGAAACTGCTGTTGAGTTTTTGACCCTTTGAGCATCACAAGCGAAGTCCCATTTACTTCCATTGTATCCGAGAAAAAGCAGGCATGTCTATGGCCGATAACGCCAACAGTCATACTCACATTTTTAGACAAAAAAAAGAAGAAGAAAGTGCAGGTAAGAGGGTAAATATGTATTTTTTTAATTTTGGGGTGAAGTGCCCCTTTAATCTCCCCTTGATTAATTCTAAAGTTATATAATTCATTGTCCGTTACTGTCACATCGCTTCATTGACGGTGCTTCATCACACTGATGTTGATTAAAAGGTTCAAACTCAAGACGCGTCTTTCTGAGCACGATTTTCAACACATTTTCCTTTTATCGAATGTTTAGTCCAAAAGAATTTAACAAAGGTTAAAACGAATTCCCATTTGCAGGAGTTTGAACGCACCAAACGGTCGGTGCAGGTTTGAAGAGATAAACAGTTTCCACTGAATGTTTTCATTCAATCTAATTCTTGTTTTCTGTCCTGATTAGAGAGGAATTAGTGTTCAGTGATGATTTACAAGCTCGTCAGAATTAACAAAGCAAATGGGAGCAGCCCGGGGATTCAACAAGCAAACAAACCCCGAAATGGAAAGTGCAGGTTTTTTATCTCAGTGATAACCAACATTTGTACCTAAATAAATACGAGTGAAATCTGTTCTTGCTACCTGCTGCAGAGCTGCTGCTGCACCATGAACACCCTTCACTTCATGTGTCTAATTTAAAACCAATGTTTGCTTCACATTTTATTTTAGGGGTATGAAAGACAATCAATTGTCAGCCATCCAGTGTAAAACTCAGCCTACACTCTGCATGAGAAGTGGTTCTTGTAATGGTTTTTGGTAAATATACACCTGTGCGGCAGGCGAACATCTGCTGGTGCTTATCTGCACTCTGAACCTGCTGTAGAGTCTCGCCTGCACTCAATTCAACAGTAAAACAACATCTGTGGCCTCTGAAGGCTGATTGGGGTCTTAGTGAAGTAATTTTAACTGTTACTCTGACAACATCACTTCACTGCTGCACCGATGTGGTGCTCTTAGAAACATTTAGACATTTTAAGCCTCAAATTAAGCCATTTTTGGAACAATATATTGAAATTTTTTGTCTGTGTCCCATGCTGGCAGATCCATTGATAGGCACTGTGGGCGCCACATTGAATAATGCTGATAAATGACAATCACCAGCAGCTCCATTATGGATGCTATTAGCGGAAAAAGCTGCACTTCAAAAGTTGAAAGAGGAGTCTGAAGTGCGCTTCGGGAGCCGAGTAATATGTTACATTTGGGAGGCTTTAAATATTAAACAAAAGTCTTTTATAAAAGTTTGGGAGCCAAATGAAACCTTTATGGACAATCCTGGCGCATGATGAACATATATTATTGAAGATCTTTTTGTTTTTACGTGCTCCGTGTGCCTCAGCTGTCCTGAGCTGTTTTTTAAGTGTGATACTGAATCTGACGCTCGCAATTTAACACATTTTTCATACCAAAAAGCTTTTTTTTTCTTGTTCTAGGGGGAACAAGCGTCTCTCTTTATAAAGGTAGCTGATAGTTTTTGGCCTCAGGGTTTGTCTTCTTTGCTCTCTCATTTTTAGGACATTAAGTCCATTGAATCAGGGTTGTAACACTAAAAGTATTGTAATTTTTTGTGTTTAATTAACCTATAATTACTCATTACAATGTGATGTCTATCACATGAGTTTATTCCAACAACAAACTGTTAAGGTTATTGAATGTGTGACCCTGTTAGGAAAATTAAATATTAAAAACAACAAAAAAAATCCAAGGTCTGGCTGTTTGTTATACGGTAAAGGAACCAAACTGGAATGTCTTTTGTTTGTTTCTTCCCGGCGAACTTGATAACCACTTTAAATGTTCATTAATGCCTCAAACCACAGATGAAAGTTTGCAAATTGAGACGCTTCTGTTGAATTTCAGGCTCCAGTGGCTCAGAAACCGAGCGAACAATGCAACACAGACAGCTTGAAGGTTTAAGATTCATTTGAGTAAAAAAAAATGATAAAAAAAATGCTTTTGAACCACGCCGAACCATTAGTTTGGAGGCATTGTAACGAAATAGAAATCAGTCCTCACACAGTAATGAGGTGATGCGTCTGAGGCCAAACTAACTAATGACAGCTCCAGCGATCATTAAGGGACCGGAGCTGCAGGAACACACTGCCGAGGTGGTTTAGAGACACGAACCACAACAAGGACAAAACAAACATGTCGCGCTCGTCTCATGTGTCTCTCTGAGGTTTCTCTGCCTGCCTCTGTACTGCCTCCATGAAGGGCTCACACCTGCTTCTGTTCTCCGAGCCTCAAAATGAAACTATTCTTCTGTTTGCTCCTTGGAACACAAACACAGAAACATTCACGTCTCTTCTTTCACTCAACATCTGGATGTAAATGTGTGGCAAAGAATAGCTTAGGCTTCCTCAGTGGATGCATATTTGTTCTTGAGCTGTGATTTTAATGGAAAACACCTGAAAGTGAGGACTCCCCTCATTAGTCACACTCCTAACACGGGCGTTTGGACCACATCGTTTCATTACCGAAAGAGAAAAAGACTCAAAGTGTGGGCTACAAGCAAGAATGAGCGATGATTCACTTTTTCGTATACATCTTTTGTCTTCCCTTCACTCCTACAGAGGATTTCCCTCTCCGTGCGATCTCTGTTTTCTTGTTTTTTGTGTGTTTTTTCACCATTTAGAGTTAAACAAATAGTGTGTGATTTAGTCTAGTAGGTAAAACACAGGAGGGTGTCTGAAGCCCTGCGTCGACGGGAAGGTACCGAGTTAGTGCAGAGTGAGAGTGTTTCAGATATAAACAAAATGTCAGTGGAAAAGAGGTTAAGAATCAGAAACAAGTGACATTCTGCTCAATGACTGAAAACAGGCTGCGTGTTTCATCATGAGGGGGAACTTCATTCAAACTTCTTTGAAACTTCACCGTTGTGAAACATTAGACGTCTCTCCCACTCACCACTTCATCTCCGTTGCTCGTACACACCGGTGCTTATTTTTGTGTGTTACTGTATTGTTTGTAGGCTGCTGCATAATCTTTTCACCGGAATGGAAACATTTATACTTTTGGATTCAGACAAACAGCAGGACCGCCGTGCTGTCGAGTCATGTTTGTGTAATATTTAAACTAAGCAGAATTATTGGTGTCATTGGAAAAACTCTTCACGGTTCACAGGCATGTTGAAGCTCACTGTTACTGTAAAGTTCACGTAATGTTAATTATGCTGCAGTTTAATGACGTTGGTTATATGGAAAAACTGCTGCTTACACCCACAGGGCCTGCAAACATGTTTGTAGCAGCAACTTTCTGTAGTTGGTGTCAAGACATTCCTGTAAATAATCAATTCCACCTTATTATTTATCCAAATAACTGTCAGAATTAGATTTCTCGGCTGTGTTGTTGTGAATCTGTAACATCCCACAGCTTTTGTCCGACCTTGTCTCAGTATTTGCAGCCTCTGTTTGACTCCCTGGCACAATTTATCTGTAAGAGCCTGAACTCGAACCGCCCTCTGTTCCTCTGGTGCCCCTCTCTCATCTATCTGCTCTCACATCATCAGTTGTACATATACTCTTTTCATTAAACTTCTGTTGGACTGAGCCCCGCTTCGTGTCGCTTTGCTCTCGCCGCCGCTTTTCAGATTCAACTCACAGAAGCGAAGCCAGTGGATGACAAACTACAGGATACGAACCACAGAACAATCGTGACTTCACAACAGTCACAGGTACAAAACTCACATTTAAATGTAAACCCTGTTGTCTCTCGATGAAACAGCTCCCCTGCAAACGTCCAGAGTCAAAGAGTCTATGAATGTTTCTTTACTGATCAGTCTGCCAGCACAAACCTGCTTTGTTTCTTCAGCATTTTCACAGAGTATCCTGATTTCAGATTTTAGAAAATCAGCAGAAAACCTACATGAAATCAGATCCTAACTGCATTTTGAGGGTTTTTCAAATGCAATCTCAAAGTCAAGACACATAAATCGGTTCTGATCACCTGCAAATGACGACAGTGGAGACAGTCTGTCTGAATTACCTGATTTGAGATCCGATTCGGATTTGTCTGCAGTCGTAGCCGTAGTACAACAAGCTGTATATGTGTCCTTGTAATTCTGCAAAGCATGCATCCATAAACTTATACTTATGTATTTGTGTATTTGAGGAAGACTATATTGGCAGGCTGACAAGAGAAGATGACCACACTGAAGTAATATATTACATCTGTGTTGACAACTTGACCGTATATGCACAAAGTTAAGGAACCTTCAATGTACCAAAATAAGTGGCACTGAGCCACGACATGTGGAGTAAAATGTGCATCGAACGCCATCTTTGTTTGTTCTGTTCTCCTCATTCATCACCCACATAAAACATGCATTTTATCAATATTCAGCATTATGAAAAGAACTGTTCAGCGACTAAATGAACCTAAATGCACACGTTTGATATCACACTTCGTGTGCTCGGGCGCGTCACATGACTGCATCGTTCTTGGAATCATTCAAGGTGGATTATAACATTTACTCAAGTTCTGTACTTTAAATTTGAGATTCTAATCCAATGCGCTTTTAAAAATTCGGCAAATATTTCCTCATGGTCCACGAGCTGGCCGTTCTGTATGCACTGAAAATACAATCTGGTGTTTGTACGCAGCCCTGTCTCTGTCTGTCAAACAAAGTGGCTCCCGCAGCCTCGTTCTTCTTCTTCTACCCGCCACATCTTACAGCCAGATAATGTACTTTTTACTTCACTACATTTGTCTGCGAGCTTTAGTTACTTTTCAGATTTACATTTTTCTCCCTTTTCCTTTGCAATGAAAGGAAAACTAAATAAATGTAAAAGATTCTGAAGGATGAAGTGTTCACTCATCTACTTCTTAATCTGGATAAAGTCTTTAAAATCCTCTTGGATCAACTGGAAATGCATCATCACAAAGGTAAAAAAAAATACTTGTTTTCTAACACTATGAACAGTTTTTAGAGATACAGCAACACCACCAACATAGATTAAACTACCCAATAGGATATAAAGGAAAATTAACACAACCTTAAACATCTGCACCAGTAAAATGCAACATACACATTAAAACAGCTGTAATATTAATCCAAAAACCTCATATATAATAGTGCACAATCAACACCACCACTATTTGGTTTTGCTACTTTAACTCCAGTAAAGGATCTCCCACCACTCATGGCAGATCATATCACATTTTCTCTTCATCTCCACACAGTCAACAATCAAATAAAGGCAGAATAGCCCCCAAACGTATTTGCTTAGAGTAATATTAGTATCGCTGTGAGCAAATACACTCACTTAAAGTGATAAAATGGAAATTTCACAGACGTAGAAGCGAAAATAGACGACGGCCCTCCTGTAATGCTCCACTCCGGGAAGGTTCGCCGTCTATCAGCAGCTCATTAGTGACAATAGTCTGTTTGTAAATGCAATAAATTCCACAACAGCTGCATAAAAAACGCTTTGCAACATCAATTCAGCGGCTTCAACTTAGATTCGGAACTAGATTAGACTTTATTGTCAGATTTCTCTGAGATGTGTCGTACATTATAAACACAGTCTGTGGCGCATCAACAGGAAAAAACATGCAGTATTATCCAAACAGTGTCACAGACACAGACAGCTTCAGTGTGTTTCGTCTCACTGCTTAACGTTCAGTGTCCGACATACACAGGTGCACACGGCAACCTCACAGCAACAGCTGAACAGCTAAAACAGTTAATGTTTCATTTCCTGGTTCAGTGCACTTTACTCTTGGCCTACTGGGAACCATCTACTTGTTTCACAGTTTAACATTAAAGTTGCAAAGCTTACACGCAGTAGAAACACTGAGGGAGAAGCACTCTTGTTGTAAACTAAAAACTGCACATTTCAGCGTGAGTCCGGTCAGAGACGGATCACAGTGCAGCAGTTATTTAAACACCAGCTTCACTCATCAGGAGCTGCACTGACAACTGAAACCTGTGTGGAAGTGAAGCTAAACATGAGGGGAGTTTACAGAACGGGAAACCACCCGTCAGGTAATCTTTTAAAATTAAAACACTGCAGATTATTTAAAAATCACATGTGCAGTTTGACCCCAGGTGACTACTGTCAGTGGCTGAAAATTCACATATCTTTTTTATTTTTTGCATCCAACAAATGGCTGCCATTCAACATAACATGACACAGCCTTTACCAGCTGCTTCACTAAATGTAGTGTTCATAATAAAAAACTTTACATACTGAATACATGAGATTTGCGCTCCTGGTGGAATGACTACCCACATGGAAACACAAGAGGGAGGGACACACACTTGTGCAGAAATTTCAGTTTCACTTTGAATGATTGTGTGTGTGTGCATGTTAATTTGTGTAACACAGACAATGAGAAAGAGAACTGAGTAATAGCCATGAAAAGGGAATCCTGTTGTCTCATATGAAAACACCCCCAGTGCAACAAAGATGTTATATTTTCATGACAGAGCGAGGGAAGCACAGCTTGGTAATCGAGATAAAAAACACACATTGAGACGCTAAATATTTACGTTCTCGCCGCTCTGAGACGTAGAAACTAATATACTGCTTTTTTATCTCTTACTATATGTGATGTAGACGGTTATTATGGCTCCAGCACACTGGGTTTAAAATAAAACAATGAGATTTAAGAGCGCACTCATCTGTGTTTGAAGATATTATTGGACAAACTGTGTTTGTTGAACCAACTCCCCTGAATTTTAAGACACTGCAGCTAAAAAAAAAAAAGAGTCTTAGACAAATTGTTTTCTTTGGCTCCACATGATAATGGTTATTAACTGGCCAAGTCAGTCACCTGGAGTCAATACAGCTGTGATTCTGTTTGTAGATTCTGGTGGTAAAAGCCCCAAAACAAGCAAAGCATGAAGATTGCTGCAGTGCAGGTCTGACAGAGCATCACAGGGTAAATACTGCCTGCTGATGTGTCACTCACAGACACATCAAATAACTCCAACTGCAACCAAACACTGAATAAAAAACACTTTATATAAAGACCAAAGTGCATTATGAGGGTATTCACAGTGAATTATAATGCATTAATAAAGTTTCATGACACATAAATGCTTTCTGATGCATTAAATCATGTTTTATACAACATAAATGTGACTTATAATGATTTATAACTTCTTTATATGAATGCTTCTGGTTATAAATGAGAGGTTTACTGATGGGGCTAATGACACAATACTGAACAATGAAGTAACATCAGAAATGTATTTGTAAAATAATGTGAATTAATATTGATGCATCCTTTATAATGCACACTTTATTTTAACGTATTGTATCGTTTTACATGCATTTAACAGAACGCTGCATCATGATTATTGTGTATATATATATATATATATATATACTATATTGTATATAGTGTCATAGCAACAGTTCTATGGGTGTCGATGTGATGCATCAGAAAGTCTGTCTTTGTTGGTTTAATGTTACAGTCACGAAGCATTAGAAATGCATTATAATTCACTTTGAATGCCTTCATGACACACTACAGAAAACCTTATGTTGAACCCATATCTAAAGAAAGTTGGGACGCTGTGAAAAACTACAGTAATAAAAACAGAATGAAATGATTTGCAAATCCTTTTTGACCTACATTCAGTTGAATACAGCACGAAGACAAGTTATTTAATGCTCAAACTGGGACGCCTTTGTTTTATATACACTCATTTTGAATCAGACTTTTGGATCAGGCTTTTTTTTAAATAATGTAACTAATAAAAAATACATTTTGGGTTTGGATCATGTGTTAAAGATCAAATTTTTCCTTATACAGTTCATGTGAACAAGCACAGAGTCAATTTTCAAATAATATTTGCAGAAACAACGAGCCAACGCAGCAGAAATGTCTCACTGTTCTTCTACTTGGACTCTACCGACGGTTCACTTTACTCCACTATGTTTTTAAACAGTTTTTTAATGTATTTGTATAAACATACATTAATTTAATGACATTACTCTTGATTTAAAGGGTATTTTCTGCAGTTTGTACCTCCTTTTAATCCTATTTTATAAACAGATGTCCCTTCTTGCTTTAATTTAGGTAAAGCACACTGAACTGCGTCTGCGTACAACATGTGCAATAGAAAAAAGTTTAAGTACAAGGTTAAAGGCCGATCCATAGCATGCCAATACCACACAAAAAGCATGATAAAATGGGATAATTGTGTAAATGCATTTATCAACCTTTACACAGACTAACTGACCGTCTCCTGCACCGTGCTGTTTCACGTTTTCCTCTGGCTGTATTACACAGACAGGGTATCCCAGAGTCAAGGATACAGTATGAGTACAAGTATTTCTGCAGCTTTGTTAGATCAGCCATATTGATATGTCCTGATTAATGTTTACGTTGACTTTTAACAGTTCCTGTGTTTACGGTCCTAAAGTTAAAAAGCAAATCATGTGACTCATGTTTATAATATATATATTTCCAGGGATACTTTGAGGCTCCAAAATACCTTCAGGACTAAAGCACACCATGAGATATCAGAGTGTAAAGCTGCTTCTGTAGATACATTTCATAAATCAGTCTGTTTGTAGTTTTACCTCAGATTACTTGATAATCCAACATGACAGAATTTAGCGATATGTTACGTTAAATCTCAACCTATAATGGACTTCAGAATAGTTTTAAAGCTTTAGTTTTTCTTCAGGGTTGATGAAGAAAAGCAGAACTTTTGTTTTATGTTACAGTTAATAAAAAAAAACACATGCTTTAAGCTCCATACAGTTTTTTCATGCATCCTGTTGCATTTTTTAAAGAATTCACATTACATTTATTTACGCTGGATGTAACATGAAGTATGTGAGCTGCGATGAGCACAAATACATTATAGTTCAGCGTCGTATTTCTTAAAGCATTGTTGAACGCAAGAAAAAAACGTTTTGTTCATTCAGACCAGTGCTGATCTACAGATAATAAACAATACCATAAAACTGTTAAGGGCCAGTTCAGGTACAGTGTATATTTCATTCATATGAGCCATTAAAAATGTTTTACAGATACTATTGGTGCCCCAAAATACACAAGTTATCATAACCGTTTCTCTTTTAGGATGTTTGACGTTAGAACGTTTATACATCAGTAATTATTATGGGCTCATCAGAAGATTACATTAATTGCAACAAATAACCATAAATACAGGATAATTCTTCCCAATAGAAAGGTTTACTATATCAGTTACAGCTTCTATACAAAAGTACATTTTAAGTGTTTGTTTTTAATACTATTGGTGATTAAAAGGTACAGCAATCATTTGTCATGTTGGTCAGTTTACAGGCCACAAAGTTGTTCCCCTTAGCAACAGATGAAACAGTTAAAAGGTGGATATAGATAAAACATTTACAATCTTCTGGGTTTAGTAGTTTTTTAATTTTCTTCTGTAAGAATTAGTTTGTGTACCTCCTGCGTATAGTCTCCCCCCCATTTATTGCAAAATCAACAAAATGTTTCCTGCGTTATTGCACAAGTTTGAACTTTACACTTCAATAAACGGAGTAACTGAATTCTATTTTAGGCCTTTCTGATTTGAGATTTTGAAATCCTTTTCATGGACGACCCCGAGGAGAAAATCTCTCTCACAGACGGTGAAATCAATACGTCGAGCTTGATACATTTTAACAATTATCTCAGGCTTGTGATAAAACACGCAAATCATCAGCAGTGTTTGATTGGAGCCAACTCCTCTGAGTTTCTATCAGCTAAATCTCACGAGGAATCCAGCCAGAACATTGGAGATATTTTGGCTCGTCGTTTTCTTGTAATTATTTGAGATAATTTGTGTCAGTTTGAGGCAAAATACGAACAAGAGAGATGAAAGCAGACGAGTGCCAAGACAGACAATCCCTCTGTTGAATGAGAGACAAAGAGGTTTAAACGTGGCCTGAGGCGAGACCTTGTTTGAGTGCTACATCTTTGCCCCTCAGTGACCCTTTGCTTGTGTCTCCGGCAGCGTTTGTCGGCATTTGTAGAAACAATTTCTGCCCTCGCACACAGACATGTTGCTGTATCTGACTTATGCATCCTCCGTCTGTAAGAACATCCCTTAAATCAGCTCTCAACAGAAACAATACCGAGTAAACAAACACAGTATGTTAAGAAGTACTCACATGTGATGTTCTCAGTGCAGCGATGAGTTCAGCTCTGACATTTGGTCGACTGCAGGTGGCTGTTCACACACACACACTCACACACACAAGCAGAAACACAGGAAGTGAGACACACTATGATCCCATCCTTATTGTTATGTACTAAATGGATTACAAAGATTAGGAGCACATAGTCACAGTCGCTTTCTTTCTCTCTCACACACACTGTAAACAATGTAGAAGGTTTAAAGTTACTAAACACCAGAATTCCTGATCTGTTATTAGACATTAAACACCTCTTCACCCTTCAATATGTATAATGCACTGCACTCTATGTATTAATGTGTGTATGTATGTCATTGGTGGTCTTGTGTGACCGAGTGAAACAGGTGTTTGTGTTTGATTACATGCAGCGCTGCACTGGTGTCGACACCTGCACTGAACTGCACCAGTTGTGGGGAATCCAGAGCCGGCACGGTTTAAAGAACATAAAGGATAATGCTCAACATTATGTTGAACAAGGTGCAAGCTATAATCCTTCACATGTTTTATTCTAAAGCCATTTGGGGGTTTATGTTTGGCACTATTTTTCTTGAAGCAGCCATTAAATGTATATCCTGTCAGTAATTACCTCTCTGTGAAACAGAGTGTGTTGTTACTGGCAGAGCCCACTGCTTTAAAATTACCTTAACACACAGGGGACTCACAGGCATATATTAAGCTGTTTGTGATTTTATCTCAATGATAAAAGCATGGCAGAACCACATAATGTAATAATTTCCTGAGAAGATAATAAAATGAGCACTTAACCGGATCCAAAATGTAATGAAACTTAATGATGGAATAAAAATCTCCTGACTGGTGTTGTAATAACATTTTTACCATTAATGTAAAACCTTTCAGGCCTTTTTTTTAACTGATGATGTAATCAGTTTGACAGGAAATGTAATGTTGTAAAAAAGCCACAGATCTACTTCAATTCTTCCACAACAACCAATCAGAACGGGTGTGGGCGGGGTCATTTGCACCTTATAGCGATTACACTGACAGTATTATACATTTAGCTTCTTATGTCTTTTTTACATTATGACATTATCCTGTAATGTGATTACATCATCAATTTAGAAGAAAGACCTACCTGAGAGGTATTACATTATCTGTAAAATGTTATTACAATATCAGTCAGAGGATATTATATTATTCCATCATGGGTTTTATTACAATCTCAAATTACATGCACATTTTTTATTACATTTTCAGGAAGTTATTCATTATTAGGGTGCTACAAGCATCACTTGTCTATTATAAAATACTGGAAAATACAAATTTTGCAGTTGGGTATCTGTAAAGTTTATTGTCTGGGGATAAAAAGACGTAAAACTTCATTAATATTTTCATTTACAAGCTACAGTGATAATACACAGAAACACAAGAAAGAAAATATACTGAAATCAGCTGAATTAACTTGAAAGCCCATTAGAAGTTACAGACAATGATCTTAACATGTTAATATGCTGCATGAAAGTCAAAAGTAAGCACAGACGGCTGCTCTTCTCTCTTGCAGTGGAGGAGCATATTTGCATTCAGTTCACTGGTTATATTTGGTGGAAAAGCTCAAAGTGCCCACATCATTACATTTGATTTTTATTTTCATCTTGAGCATTCAAAAGCCCATTTACATTCATGCCATATTCACACTGTGGTTCTCTTTCACTCGCTCTCTCTTTATCTCTATCGGTCCCTCTCTTTCCCTTCCTCTCTCGCTCTCTTTCTGTCTATCTTTGCTTTCTTCGATCTGTCTTTCATGTCACTCCATTAGCAGGGGTTGCAGAGGGAGAGCTGATGGCTTCTCTCTCCGGCGTCCTTGCTGCGGTTTTGCTGCAGCTGCTCGGCTGCGATAAAGAGAGGAAAGAGGAGAAGTTTTCACACTAATTACAACACAATAATGAAGCACTTGGTAAAAGGCACTGTGAAAATGAAGGTCAAACAGTCATTAATATAAAGCGAATAAAGTCTATTAGAAAGCATCTGTAAAGTGAACAGAGATTACTGGAGAGGGGATAAAGTAATCTTTTTTTACTAGATAGAAGCAAGTTAAGAACATTTACCGGTCACACTCGCAGAACTTCTTGGGCTGCCGCGGCTTTCGGCCGTTCTTCATCATCTCAAGTTTTCTCTGCAGCAGAAAAAAAAAATCACATTATAATGTTTCTGTTTGCTTCAGTAACTCCTCCTTCATGTCACCTGCTAATTTTAATCTACAAAGCAGCCTATGAGGACTCCCTGGATGATTTTCTTGACTCACCTTCTTTCTTTTGTTCCTCTTGCACGAGACAATAACAAGGACTATCAGGAGGACCACAACCAGGCAGCCTACTCCGATTGCCACCCAGATCCACCAGATGAGCCCCAGCAGCTCCAGCTCAGGAGTATCAGCTGTGCCTACATGAGCCATTAAAACAGACCATGGCAAAAAGCGAGGACTCAATGACACATCCAGAGAAGAATCACTTTCATTCATATGAGCTCATAGAGCGTTTCACCAAACAAACACAAGCAGTACGTACAGTTTTTGCAGGGCTGCTTCGGGTCGTTCTTTGAGCCTTGTGTAGGGACAGCAGGTGCAGGTGTTTCAGGTTCTGAAAGCAAAAACATATCTTGGTTTTTGTTCCAGTGGCCACATAGACAGCTTTTTCTGCAGTTAAAACCATATGCAAAGACCAGAGTCTTACCTTGAACTTTGATTTCTATGCTCCCAGTGTATAACTCCCCATCATGGGAGAACGAACAGCTCCAGTTGCCTGCATCAGAGCGCGCTACAGATTTGAGCGTAAGACTCTCTGACCCTGAGGCTGCTGCTCCTCCACCCGGCCTCTTCCACTGCAGTGCAGGTTTTGATTTCAGACCCTTTACCTGACAGTTGAGCGTAACCTCGCTGCCCAGCTGGAGCTTAGCGGAGGAGGTGGCGGACGCTGACAGAGAGAGAGAGAGAGAACAGAGGGGTGAGGACACGGTGAGAATCACAAAGAGAAAAAGGAGGCCATGCTGGATGAAGGACTTCCAGGTCATTAGGAACGTGACACGCCCTTTTCAGTGGTTGTGGTATTTGTAAAAGGTAAATGGGTCGGTTACAGAGCAGGAAGTGGGTATGCTCTGTTATATATATTCAACTGGCTTTTAGTCAGGCAGGTGGTTATACTTTATGAAATGAAAATGTATCAGCTGCACAAATGGCCACAGCTTTACAGACCGGAACATCTGAATTTTAGGGATATTAAATCATGAAATTAAAGGGGCACTACATCGATTTTACACACGAAGGTCAGTTTAATCATCAGGCAAAAGTGCTCCTTAACTTTGGGGAAAAGTTGGATAACAGGGAGCTTTCTAAAGTTTGAGTAAATCACCATGATGAGGATTTTTATCTCAGCTGGGTCTGAGTTATAATCAGGGGAGTGTTTTACAGACAGGAAGGAACTAATGAAAGACATTAATTGTATATTGGATGTGTTGAATCAGGTGTGTTTGAGCTTCAGGTAAACACCACTGACTCTAAGTTCAATGCATTGAAATACATTTTCTTTGGCTCTTGTGCTCACCTGAGAACACAACCAGTGTGTGCTCGTTAGTTTTCCCATCTGCATTGCAAATGAAGTTTCCAGCATCTTCCACTGTCACTTTAGAGATCTCCAGGTGTATTCCCTGTCTCATCCTTGACCTTAACGCAGTTTTACTTTTGCCTAAAGCAGAAAAAGCATGCTGTGATACTGATAACAGAGACATTTTAACAGTATATTGTGCTATAGATCATGCCAACTTTGTCTATTTGTACCTTTGGTAACGAAGCCAGTCTTTCCTGTTACGCGGTAAATCTGATCATTTCCATGATTCCACATCAGGTTGCCGCTGGAGGCTGCGACCCCACACTCGAGGACGGCAGTCTGTCCTTGTTTTGTGACGATCACTTTGGCTGCAGCAGAAAACGCACCCAGCACTGAAGAGAGAGGATCACATGCATGAGCCACACTTCACTCAATGTGGGAGATATTCACAGGAGAATACCACAAAGTGATGTAATTATAATATATTCTTATTACTTTGCATTGAGGCTCATTTAATGATCATAAAGTTAAAGGACAATTTATCAGGTTATATCTAGGCAGTAAAACTGCAGCTATTTTAACGGGCAGATTAAAAGAGTCTCATGTACATAAAAGTGACATATTTGGATCTCATTAAAACGTTATTTTAAAGGATTATTTACAGAAGAAGAAGTATTTTCACTCACCAAACACAAACCACACGATGGTCTTCATTTTGAACGTTGGATCTGGGGGGAAGTAACACAAATGTACATTACAATGAAGACAGAAGTGTGAAATCTAATGTTCAGGATGTGGAAGCAAACGGATTCCAAACTCAGCTTCTGTTTGAGACGAACACTTTACCAAAAAACATGTGATCCCCAACCACCGAGATAGAGCTCTACTTCCTTCCTCTCTCTATACATCTCCGCTATCAAATATTTAAAACTTGCTTTTTAGATTTGTGTAAAACAAACAGAAACAAATGTGACTGGGAAAATCCAGGCATGTTTTGGATTTAATTAACTTGCTCAATAATGCATGTAATGATGCTTCGTTGTAGAAATAGATTGTACATCTGAATAACAAGTTTATTAAAACATCCAATTTTGTCGTGCAGTTTCCATGTTAATAAGGAAAAAACCTCAAACAAGCTGACAAGAAACCCATCAATCTTCGTCTCACCCTGAGTCTGTGTTGACGTTTTATAATTTCAAAAGGCTTAAGAATTAAAATAAGCAAGCTGAAATTCTTAAATCTATGTGAATAATTCTCATTTAAAAGCCACAAATCATATTTTTTTTGGTACTTATTTTATGTAGCCAGACCAATTACAAACTTCCCACGTAAATAGCATTCAAAACCCTTTTATAACTCTTCAAAAATCCTCTTCAAAAATGTCTAATTTCACATATCAATATATTTCACCTAACAAACTAAACAAAAGTTACTGAGATCATAACGAAGCTTTCGCCATTATACCTAGATTGACCTTGCTATACACATCAAGGGCCTGGAAACATGGTTCGCACATTTCTCTTTGCCTTTATCAATTTCTTCTGAGTTTTTAAAGGAAATATGTTGACAAAAATCAGCAACGTATGAAGTATTTAATGTACACATTTGTTATCAAATTGGTTCTTCCGTCACCATGTTAACTTTGGACAATACGGAAGACAAATACTTTCAGAATGCTAGAATAAATTTTTTTACAATATAAAACTTGAGTCATGATAAAGTTTGAGATCTTACCTTAATGTTGAAGCTGTGTGGTGTCTTTTGCCGTTATTGAAGGCCAAAATCCGTTATCATCCTCTCTGTGCTTCACTTCATCGAAAAAACAAGAGCACAGAATGCAAAAACTGTCGAAGGCGGAAGACATCTGCACTTTGGAAAGTTGTAGGCCAATGCAAACCCGAGCTCTTTGTGGGTTTGCGCTTCATGCGTGAGCTTTCTCACAAACTAGGCCTGAGATTCTGTGCAGCTTTAACATGAAGCCGAGAAAAGTTCTGTGCCGAGACTTAAAATGCGTACAAATATCATGTCTCAATCATGACGGATTAACCAGAATAAAGAAATGAAAAGTGATGACTTGACTGAAAGAGAATTAGGCAGAATGACAGAAAGACATTTCTTTATTTGTCACAGCAGAAGTAACAAAGGATTTGTATGCAAAATAAAAACAAAATAAAACAAATCACCCAGAAATCACCCTCACCAAACTTTAAAGAAAAAAACAAGTTGATTTGGTGTCTTGAACTTTTTTTTATTTCCTTTTTGTAACACACAATTTAGCTGTTATTTATTTGATTTACTGACACTTCCTCTCATCGTAGATGGTTTTTTTTCTGCTTTTTTTTTTACTTCCTCACTGAAATGGGCGGAGGAGGAGCTGGCGCGCAGCTAAACTGGTTTCACCAAACTGCAACCGTCCAATAAAAAAAAAGAGGGGGCTGGAAGCGACATATTTTGCCGGAGAGGGGCAGTGACTACTGATGGCAGTGAAAATCAATAGTCAGGACATGGACAAAGGTGAAAGTTAAGCAAAGAGTGAGTGGACTCAGCTACCCCCTGATGTTTGGGGCCTGTTCTGTGAAGCAGGTTTCATGAATTATCTGGATACGTTTGCTGAGTAAAACCTGATGTGACCGATGCTTCGGATGGTTTTACTCAGTACATTTATCCAAGTAACTCCCTGAATCTGCTTCTCTGAACGGGCCGGTAGTTTGTTCATCAGTGGGTCAAAAGGAAAAACCTCCCCCTAACACCTTATCTGTACATCTGCTCCAGTTTATTTAACCGTGTATATACGCAATCTGAGAGATTTATTTACACTTTCGTCAGTTGTGAAGCGTGCCAGGGTATTTGTAAGACCTTGGTGGAGTGCGACTATGAATGTTTTCTGGTGTGTTTGTGTAAGCGTCCACATTACTCCTCCTTCCCGTGCAACGCTCCCTTGTTGTCTCATTCAGCCACTCTCCGGTAGAAGTAGAGGTATCCCAGGTCTTTGGGAGGTTTCTCTGAAGCGCACACCTTCTGATCATTGAAGATAACCCACCTGTGGAGCACAGATCACACAGTTACCAAAGAGGGACTTCATAACAGACTGTTTAGGACTTGAATATGGTATACTCGTATCAAACAAAAGTCACCGACCGTGACTTTTTACCCTTACCACTTTAGTATACACAAAATAGTGGTGTTTCAAATAAACGGGTCTTATTTCAAACTAAAATATCCACCCCTTAGGTTAAGTCAGGGGTCAGTAACTTTTATTAACTAAAGAGCCACTGTTGGGTGAAAAAAAGAGAAATAAATGTCAGAATGGAGCTGCAAACTTTATTCTAAGCCTTAAAATGATGATAAAACAGGCTGCCAAGTCTAAATAAGCAACCTGCATTACTAATAGGTCCTAATAAGAATGTATTAATAGGATTTAGTCAGAATGTGGTGAGGACCCAAGTGCAAATGAGAGGCTTGACAGTGAAGAAATATCTCAGGAGATTTGGAGTAGAAATCTAGTCTAGTCATATTTCAGCTGCTCATATTAACAATCAAAGAATACAAATGGCTTTAGCTCTAAAATAAAAAAAAATGTGAAGAGATAACAGTTTTATTTCATGTATATGTTGTGTTAACAGCCACAGGGAGCAACTGTAGCAGGCCTAGAACCTCTAGAACCTCAGGTCGTCTACCCCTGGTTAAGTGATACCTGGTTTTCCCAAATGACCAACATACATACATCATAAAACTATTAAAACACATAACGATGATTTTTTTTTTTTTTGAGGAAATGTTGGGTCATTGATTTGTTAAAAAAATACTTATATGACTACTATCAAAATATAAAATACATCTATAGTTTAGGATAGTGGATCTACGTCATTTAAACCTCAGTCCCTCTACACTGTGTTCCCATAGCGGCTCTTATTGTTCAGACAGACCTGGAGTATGGTGCCCCCTGCTGAGGTACAGCTGAACCAGCAGCTTCTGTCCATACAAATGATCCTCCAAACTTGAACCAAAACAGAAAAACCCAAAGCACTTACTGCTGATCCTTCTTGATGTGACAGACGTAGTGGCCGCACATTGTGCTCGTCCCCATGTGACTGATGAACGCAAACAGCTCATATTCTGGAAAAAGGAGAGAAGTCATGAGTTCAATTATAATTACCACATATATATGACATGTATTATTATGATCTCCGTCATCCTTCTCCTTAGGACTCACTTCCTGGTCCGTCTCTGACCCGAGGCCCAGGCGGAGGCTCCCTGCCACCCTCACTCTCCGCAGCTGAGCGACCACCCTCGGACACATCCATGGACTCCAGGTCATCCAGGTGCGAGAAGATCCAGTCCACTGCCCGGTCCAGGACATTACTCTGAAAACAAACACCAGTTAAAGGAGACAGCATTAGAAAATGTTAACAAACTGAGTTTTTGGCCAGATACAAGCTTTTTATAGAGTCTGACAATTAAAATTATAAAAACACTACATAATACAATAAATGGTTAATTTTTACAACACCAGCCAAATAACTGATTTCATCATAATGAAACTGTATTGTTACTGTAAAGTTACAACATAATAGAAAGCCCAGAGCTATGCTGCTGAAACTGTGTGGATATGCTGAATATAGTTTACCACAATGTAGAATATTATGTTTAGTTTTCAGTAGGTTGTGGAACATGGTTGATCTTATTTTAGTTTGATTACATTTATTCAATTTACTATTATTTACATTATTTATTTAAATGTATATATAGTTATGAATTCTATTTTTTATAGATTTTTTCCCCATTTTCTATTTATTTTTCAATGTAATAAAATGTGCTGTCAAGTATTTTTTTAAGTTTAATAAATGCACTATACTTCCAAAGGCAATAATTCATTGTGTTAATAATTGTAATTTCACATCTGACCAAAAATAATCATGATTATGATTTTTGCCATAATCCAGCATTCAGAGGAAAAGTGGCCTGCAGATTAATATATTTAAAAACATGTTTATTTAAACTTGATCTGCACCTATTTTAAACACAATCAACCTTCCAAAATGTTCTGTAGCTTCTTCAGTAAAAGTCAAAAGCTACATGGTTGATGTACTGGTTCCACCCGCATACAGTAAATAAAATCAACACTCCTGCCAGTGCTTCAGCGACAGCTTAGTGCAACTTTAACTTAAATCCTGCTACTCATTTTTGTGGAGGTATTAAGGCCAATAACTGAAAGTCAGAGTCTCCAAAAATGATGAAACTTGGCGACGTTACTGTTTGAATTAAAGTGAGCAGCTGTGTCTGTATTGGCACAGTTCTGCTTTTAGACTAGTGGAATATGAAATTAGTCAAATCCCCATCTTTAACCGGAAGGAGTCTGATCCTAACCGTGGCTCGAAGTGCTTTGGTTGCCTGGTCTCGGCTGAAGCCCATGGAGACGATAGTTGCCAGGTGCTCCTCGGAGAGGCTCTCTGTGGGTGTGGTCCCGGCGCCGGAGCTGCAGCCTGGCAACACCAGGGGGGCCGCGAAATCTGCAGCCAATCAGAAACAGGAGAACATGAGTGAGAGTGAGAGGAGCAGTCAGACTGATTGATGACTTGTTTTGGGGTAAATTCCCACTGCTCTGCCCACCTGGGTCATCCATATGGCCCATGATCCAATTCATGGCAGCATCGATTCCAGTGTTCCCAGTGTAGTACACCGCTTTCCTGCAGGCCTCCAGCGGGAATCCCATTTCACATAGCTGGGACACAGTGGAGTCATCAAGCACTGGGGCTGAATGTGTTGAGAGGAAAAAGTGGAATTAGTTGGATGTACATTTTGGATTGTTGTTTTAATTTTTGGTAGAAACACTGATGAATAACAAAATGATATTAGAATAATTAAAGTAACAAAAGTTTCAAATAAATCTGACAAAAGGCAAAATTAATTAAAATATATAGAAATAACAACTCAACTCAACAAAAACATTAAAAGAACCATTAAAATATATCTTTTGTTTGAAATGTAACTCAAATCAAAACAAATAATAAGGCAACTGAAGGACGCAAGGAAACAGAAAAGTGAGAAATGAAGAAAAGGAGGAAACAAGGTTGGACTAATAAGAGTGTCACAGAGGAAGAAGGAAAAGAGCAGAAACTACAGACAGACTAACACAGCAGTGGGGAGTATAGAGAGTCGTCCTCATCGTTGCCATGGAAACCCAGGATACCTTTAACCTCCACATCTGGGGTCATGAGTGGGGGCGGGGCCACCTCTGGCAGAAGCTCCTCCCCTGGCTGCTGGCCAGTTGCACGGAGCGCGCTCAGGTCCAGAGTATCGGGTACGTCAATGCTCACGTCTGCTCAGGAGAAAATCGTTGATTACCCACAATGCACTTTTGTCCAAATGTTTGTTTGTAGAAATGATGTTGTAAAACGAAGTCCTCTGACAGGCCGTCACACTCCTCCATGTGTGAATGTGTAACTGTTAAATGTGTTAATGTGTGCTGTGTTGTGCCTCAGACTCGAGGTCCTGCTCTCTCGTGCTGTTGGCTGGTGAATATGGGGACGCGCTGCTAATCACAGTCCATCTGCGCGTACAGAACAGCTGAGGAGCAGCTTGTCCACTTGTGAGCTACTTTGTTGGGACTCCATAGTTCTTTGGTATGTTAATACCAGAAATGTAATGCTTCTTACTATCAAACTTAGTTGTTTTTTTGTCATTCCTTGCCAGGAAGTTCGGTAGTTTATTGCCTTATTGTGATTATTGTGTTTTATGTGGTTTTTGGCCAGGGACAGTTAAAATTCAGCTTTTATATGGGTCAATTATTTTAAAAAATTAAATAATTTAAGCTTCCGCATATAGTCCTAGTCACTGCTTTACCCCCAAAGACCAACTTGGGGTTTTACCACAAGCAGAGGCGAAAACCTGGAGACAAACAACAACACACTTTTTGATTTCCCCGGAGGCGTTAACGCAGAGTTGTTCTCTACTCCACTAAACTACATAAAAGCTCTTTAGACAAAATGGGGGAAAAGCTATCTGTCGCCATAAATCCCTTCCCAAATCTCTGCAATTTAACTTTAATGTGTGTTAACACATTGCTCAGGAAATTAACTTTTCTGTTGTGCACCAGTGTGCGGGAACAGGAAGTCATCAGAGCCAGATGTGTAAATTAGAGTCTCAACACTAAACAAACCTACAAGCTTTACGCATAAAATGACAGTGAGCCTTTACAAAATAAAAGACAATACATTTATCAGTCAAGTTTAACTAAAAATATCCTTACTATACTCTGGAATATACGCTTTTGTGTAGAGCAAGAAAAATATAATTTAATTTGCTCACCCAGTTTCTTGGGCACCCAGTCAAGGCCAAAGGTGAACTTCTTAATCTGGATGACGAGGTGGTCGGGGAAAGAGGCAAAGCGGGTCGTTCTGACAAACAAGAAGAAAGCTGATATTAATAAAAATATCTTAAGATATGTTTCGCTTTCAGTACGTGTGGCGTTCTCTCTTCATACTTGGTAGCAGTAGTCTTCGACTGCACAGCCGAGCTCCAGAAGTCTGTGAGGATCTCTGGTTCACTGAGGGCCGCCATGCAGGCTGTGAAGGGGATCTGTGCACGCACCGTAGGGGAGGATGAGTCCCCCTCCTCACGCCGGCGCTCTGCCTCCTGAAGCTCTTCTGTTAAACAAATACGGACATGACTGAGAAACAACTTCCACACCACTTTATTCAAAACATCAAATCAATAAATTGGTCTGAAAGTATTAATACAATTCAGGATGCAAAGTATGTTTGTCTAGGGGAAATAGACAAACATAAACCTCTGCCACAGTTTGGCTTCTGCATCCTACAATGCTCATAGGAGAATGAACGGGACATTGGATTCTGTCAGCCCTTCACCTGTGTTGGTAGCCTGGTCCATCGGCACAGGCAGCTGGACAATGTAATCCACCCGCTGCGTGTACTTGGCTTTCTGAGATTGCTGACACACAATCCTCTCCTCCACCAGGAACCTGAAGGCTTCAGATGGGTTGGACCCGGAGCGACAGTTCCTCTGAGGGAGAAAATAAATTCTGTTATATGAGAAAAGCTGAGGATCAAAAAGAGAAGCTGAGTTTGAGTGGTACTTTACCTCCACCATGTTTATGAAGTGCAATAAAAACTCCTGAGCATCCTGTTGTCGATTGGTGGAGAACTCTGGGTGGCCCCGCCCAACAAGTGCTTTAAACATTCGTGGTGCTATACCGATTTGGTCTCCCTGCAGACAAAGCAGTCGGTTTTGCCAATGGTGAGAGCTAATATTAGATAGGTCACATTCTCACTTATTCAGAGTAAATCCCACATGTGCAATGAGTATCTTTTAAAAACTAAGACTTGTAATCCACTGTGACTGATTGTTTCTTCCTACCCTGGGTTCAGATGCACCATTTTCATCTCCAGGGTCTGGTGCTGGTTTGGAATAGTCTCCTGACAACAGACCGTAGCCGAGCTTGGCTCTGTGATAAACAAACAAAGCTGACATCACTGCACATCCAACAATATACCAGAGGCTCACACAGGAGGAGGATTTGGATATAGGCCTAGATGTATTTCTGGCTTTCAAATAACACGCTGGAATGTCTAATCAGGGAGAAGACTTCCTCATCTCTGGTGGGTATAAAAAAAAAGTTTGTGTACAGGAACAAAAGTAGAGATTGTTTGAATTAGGTCACATGCATATCAAATCTAGAGTTCAATTTCAGTGAAAATAGCAGGCTAAGGTTTCACTTTGGTTTTCACAATGAGAGTCTCTATCAGTTCAGATAACACACACTAGAGGGAAAGCTCTTTGGACCGGAAATGACAAGAGACCAAGTGTCAATATAGGTCTAAGTAAACCCTGCTGATATCAATAGAACATTTCTATTCAGGAGGATAACCCATATAAAAAACAAAAAACACATTTAAATACGGAGCTGCCTGGAAAGGAATCCGTAATCGGCTTTGTGGCTGACAGCTGGCACACTATGAGTATGTTTGTGTGTATTTATGTGGATGGTTTCTTTCATCTCGTGTGACTATGATGGCATCATTTTTCAAGACAAAATGGGAAAGAGGGAAGATGCGTTTGAATTAGAGCCCAACTGATAAGGGATTTTTGAGACTGATGCCAATACTGATTTTAGAGGGAAAAGAATTCATTCATAACCGATACGGTGGCCGATATAGTAATTTTTTGAGCTGGAATCAAAATAGACCTTTTTATGTGGATTGTGCAAAGATTTTACCCACTCTGCAAAGGTACCCAGAGGGCTACTTTCTCAAACATAAAACTTAAAAATAATATTTTACATGGTTATACATTATACAACAATGTATTACATTGTCAGCCAATTCTATGAATGATAACTGAGAAAATAAAGAATAAATGGGAATAAAATAAACATAATCACTGTTCAGTTTCCTTCAATTGCTGACCATTAAAAATAATAATAAAAGGATTCATAGCAAACACCATTTCTAAATCAGGCCAAGAAACATTTTGCTGCATTATATATTGTATAAAAAAAGTTTTCATAACAGCACATATCAGACAGCATTATACAGTATAAGCCTGTTTTCAGGCAACTAATGGCAATAATAACTGAACAAATTAAGAGGACACTCACACTTGGGTTTTGAAGTCCTGGGTGGGGTCGCTTGGGGCTTCATCAATAATCTTGTCGATATTAGAGACGTACCTGGAGGGCATGAATAAAAGGACATGAAACAAGTTCTTTACATTTGGTTTCTTACAGTTCATGCTGGACAGTCAATGGGTCACTTTTTAAAGGAACATTCAAGAAATTAGGAATAAATATTTAAACTCTACTGCTTAACTTTAAAGCAGTCTGCCTATTTTCCAATGTTTTTGTGTCTAAGTGACAAATGGGGACTTTGATTTTTTTAATTGGTCTAGTGAGACTGATGCAGCCGGCAACCATGGAAGAAAGCTGCAAGTAATCCTTTGGTGAAACTGTGCAATCTACATCCCATTAAAGTGCTTAGGATCATCAGTAATTATACGTTTCTTATGATATTATGGAAAGAACCTTACAGAAAAAAATAAGTATTTTTCTTTACATTACACTTCATCCGGTCTGTTTGTTATTGTGTCTAACCAAATCTCGCTCAAGTAGAATTCTTGTTCTGAAATCTTGTGTGGCTTCTTCCACGTTGTCAGCTTAATATTTAGCCATGACATTGAAAATCTTTTAGATTACAGTGAGCTATCCTCTCTCTACTCCAACGCAAGAAACTCTTCCTGACACTCATCTCTTAAACTCTCCCACTCAAGTTTCCTCTGAGATCTTATGAGGTGACTTGCTGCTGGAAGACGACAGAGTCTCCTTGAACGAATCTCGGTTAGACACATTAACAAACGGAACGGATCAAGCCAAGGTAAAGAAAACATTTTATTTTAACATAGTTAAGACTGAAAGATGCAGAAAATCCCTTTTACATTTTTTTTTAATCACATGTGACATGTTCAACATAAAAACTTGAAGGAAAATAAGGATGGGAGCTTTGAGTAAAACAGGGTACTGACTTGCTCTGGAAGTCCGGAACAGTGAAGAGCACTTGCATGACAGAGTTGAGGTAGCAGCTGTTGCCCAGATTCTTCATGCCAGTCAAACCAGTGCCAAACAGGGGCCGTAGGGTGGTCCCCGACTCCTGGATCACCTCCCACTCCCCCACACGCTGGTTCACGGCAATCTCCAGCTCTGTCATCGTCCGCTCGGTCTGACAGCAGAAAAGTCAAAGTAATAAAAGAATTAATGATGCACAGTACAAGCAAATTAAATTCTATGCCGCAGCCTTCATATAAAGCAGGACGTTTTAAGAATGAGAAGAAAAATTAGCCCATACAAAGTAGTAACGACAGCAAGCAGACAAGGAAGAAAAATACAAAACACATCATCACAGCACTAAGTGATGCACTTTGTCTTCCGCGCCATTGTAGCACGATTCCTCCACCCCCCGTCTGTGCAACATCATTATGTGTGTGGAGCATTGCATTAGTATGACAAGATACCACATTACAGTACACAGTGAGAGGTACAGAGATCCTGGTCTTTGTACTCTGCAGTCTGCACTCTGCATAAAAAAAGACGCAGGTGGCAAATAAATAAATGGCAGCAGGATAGCAGGTGTGGAGGAAAGTAGGCGGATATGATGATGGGTATGCTGTGAAAGTAAGAGCACTCTGTATAATAATCGACCCATCAGTTATAATACTATAGTAATCTTCTAATAACATGTTAGAAAAACATAAACATGAGTATTAGTTAATACACGAGGAGAACCAAAGAGAAAAGTTGGCAAATTATTAAATAATATGATTCTGTGTGGTATTCATTTTAATGCCATTATAGTGCAATTGGCTTTATAATACTGCAGCTGAATTTTAGACTCTTTAGTAATACCATGTAATCAATGGCTGCTCTATGAGGCAGAGCCAGCCATAACTGTCTGGATGTCTGCCAACCGGAAAAAAAATCCAATATCTCTGACTGACTACATTTGCACCACTTCAATAATAAAGCAGAGGGCTGAGAAATACTTCTGTCTACAAGAACATGATCCGATGTTGAACAAAGCAAACCAATGGGGAAAATGGGCTGATTTGATATTTGCAATTATCAATGAAGGGGGGAAAAAAAGAAAATGAAAAAGTCTGCTTCCACTGAAAACATCAGAAACACAGAACTTACCTTCTCCATGGTCATCATGTCGATGCCAAAGTGAGACAGGTGCTCTGGTAACTTGGAATCCAGCACCATATCATCCTCGTCATAGGAATACACATCTGGACATACAGAACAGAGGTGGCAATTGAAGGATAACTGTGATATTTTCTCATGTGTTTTGTGTGTAAGTGACTAATGGGAAACACATACTTTGAAATTGGCCCAGCATTGAGCGAGAGAGTACTACAGGCGACAGTGGTGAAATGGGCTGCAATATAATCCTTTAGTGCAATTGGGAAACGTCAATTAAACATTGCATTCGCTAACAGTGCTCATTTTCACCACAGACCGACTCAGATTGCTATTGTTAGTGTCAGACAACAGAAAGGACCGTGCCGACTGTTTGGGTTTAGAAGCTTTTTTTGGTGATTTTACTTGTAGGGAGTTCTGCTGTTCTTTGTTACAGTCATTTCCCGGCTGCTATGACTGATGGTACAGAGACGCTGAGAAAGCAGATTCAGTAGACCCAGAAGCGCTGACCAATCAGAGCAGACAGGACTTTTCCGGGAGGGGAGTGTCACAGAGAGAGTGAGAAGAGGCGCACTAGCCATGGGGAGTATGATAATAATATAGTGTTTTCTAAAAATGTTCTTGTAGAAATCAAAATACTGTGAACCTCAAACTGAACATATTATGGCTCTTTGAACAAACTAACACTGTGACGTGCAAGATGTGAGTGTTGTTCGCAATAGTATTAAAGAGTAAAGTCCGCATCAGCATCTAAATGTACCAAAGTGACATTTGCAGGATGTTTACCCGCTGCAGCTGAGCATCTAATTAGCTATTTAGCCTGCAAAATGATGTTAGCAGTGAATTTCTCCCTGGTGAATGTTTGATTGGTGGCTCGTTCAACAAGCTGAGGTGCAGGATAACATCTTGCACCTCAAGTTATATAAGGAGACTTCAGCATAAAAGCTAACGTGGGTTGTTGTCTTTAGCTCTTGTGTTTTGTAGCTGCTACCATCATCAAAATGACACACATTGAGAAAGCTATTTAATTTCAACACATTTACTACAAAACATATTGGCCATCAGGCTGTCTAATTCACGAGTCAACAGACTAACTGAATTTCCCCTTGGGGATAAATAAAGTCATTTTGATTTGATTTGATTATCCTGTTTACCTGCTCCATCAGGAGTGATGGTACCAAGTTTGACGGCAAGTGGGTATCCTGTCTCCTGGAAGTGGAGAAGAGCATGGTTGTTGCCCCCGGAGCCATCAAAATACCTGCGACCACACAGCACTTTGCCGTCTGTCAGGTTCATCCAAATATTCTCCTGGAGGTCACACACCTCACACCGCCAGCCACTGGAGTGTAAAAAAAACAAAAACAATGCAACAATAAATGCTTGATTATTGTACTGCCCTTAAAGATCTTGCAGACATAAAACTGAACAGCTATCTCTTTTCTAAATTCTATTATTGTTCTATAATTTAGTAAAGACATAACAGCATTAATGAACCAATACCATCATAAATCAATGTATTCTAAATACAAAAGCATTTTTGGACAATCTTCATTTATAAGGTTACTTGTCTGTGAGGAACTACATTGTAGGTTTACACAAGGGACAGCCATAACATAATGTCTCACCTGGGAGGGATCTTGACTCCATTGTCAAGCTGCTTAAGGTCAGCGGCATGCCTCGACTCCTGTCTCACCTCTCCATCCCACTGTTGAACTTGTAAGGCATGAGACACTGAGTCGGCTGCCATGATACCCGCCATTGACAGAGACACCTTGAGTGATGGCAAATGAATTGAAAGTAACAAATTAGACCCAAGCTTCTAAACTACATCATTATTGAAGGTGACAAAATGTATAATTAATATGTCCATGTGTATAATTTGCCCCAATGTTCAAGTAGTATTTGTACAATATATTGTATGAAAATTTGTCAAAGGGCTGTAAAGACTGCCCATGTTTGCAACAAGCTTCTATGCCATGTCCTCATATTACAGCAACCACAATTTTTTTAAACAGTTTGGAAATAGATATCAAAAGATATCTCACCCGCTCCTTCACAACATCAGGCATGGTAGCAAGGTCATCTGATGTCACCTCCTGCCTGTCTGGTAAAATGACCACCTTTACATCCTCCTCATATAGCTCTTGATCCACATCAAACCCTCCTTCAATACCTGGACAACCCAGAAACAAGAGATGTAGACACTGGTAAGTCTCAAAAGAGGACACCTGTATTATCTGTGTTTGTGTAAAGAAATCTCTGATGCACTTACCTATAGCCAATCTGGTGGGCTTTTTCTTAGGTGGGTGTCCAGATCCAGAGTTATTGTCATCTTCCTTCTGCAGGGATAATATAGCAAATATCAGTGAGAGTTGAGATTATTTGCTTGATGTGTTAAGAAATGGTAAACGTAAATATGTGTACATGTGGAATTGATCATAGTCTTAACGGAAAATAAATCACAAAGTAGAACAAAGTGTCCACCTTAGCCTTGCGAGTCCGGGTGATGTGCAAGTAAGCCCTCTGGCCAGTCCGGGCATGGTGCCTATCCACATACTGACTCCCAAAGCCAAGGAAACTGTTCATACACAGATACAGGCCTCCTTCACTTTCCTGTAAAGAAGACACAGGCATATTAAATGTTACAACCTGTCATTTTCTCTCTCCATTGTGACACAACAATGACAAATTGAAGTTGACGGCAATGTGGGTGTCTGTACCATGTCATATCATCAGTTACAATGTTTTAGCAAACTAGCTCGCCAGTCATCCTGCTAACGATTGTAATTCAGCTAAACACGGGTTGAATGTTATCAAAATCCACGAGAAACTCCAACCTATAAATAGAAATACTGTGGGCTAGGGTTCGTTAAAAGGCATCAACGGTCCTGCCACAGTTGTGACCATCAAACAACTAGCTTGCTAGCTAGTTTGACAGCATACCCAGTTACAGTGACATAGCTAGCTAACAAGCTAGAGCAGCTATGTTTCCATTACAGTGCATTATTAGCTTAGCTTGGGGCTAGCTTGCTAGTTAGTTCAAACAGGAAAATCTAGGAAGCCAGTGCGTTAAAGTAGGACAGCACTGAAAAACGTTACAGTATACAAAAACTAGAGAGAGGGGAAATGAGTGAGAAATTAAACAACACTGTTTGCTGGCTGACGTTTTGATTTATAAAGGAAAGATGGCTCACCGGCGAGGAAAATGACAAGGCGCATTCGTCTTTGTGGACACGGTCCCCGGGCTTCGGAACCCGAATTGTGGACAAAACCGACATCAAAACCTCTCCAACCTCCGCCATGACAAGCTAGCTAGTTCCGCCTTTCAGTGGGACACTTGCTCCTCTGAGTTTGGACCCCCAGCCTCTTGATTCCCCGGCTCGGAAGAGTGCCCGTTGTCTAGCCCGTCTTGTGCTGTCTGTGTTTGGCTGAATGAATCATGAGATGCTGCCTTGTGTTGAGGGAAGGCCGAACGAACTCAGTTAGCCGCACGGCTAGGGGTTACGGCTCGTTACCGTAATGTGTAGAATATGAAGCCGTCGTGATTTTTTAATGCAGTAAAGTGACATTCGAATCCAGTGTTGAGTTAAATTACTTTGAAATGTAGTCAGTTACTGAACACACATTGCATGGCAATTTGTATTACAAAAAAATATCTAATCCTACAATTTTCGGATTACTTTACTGTCAAACTTTTACAAATGATTACTACAAATATCTCTTTTTGTATAATAATAATTTACAGCTGGTCAATATTGTCACACATTTCTTCTGATTAAACTTTTATGAAAACAACAGGAGCACTTACTCTAAATGTTAATTTTCCTCCATTTTCAATCAAAATTGTAAGAATAAAAACTCAATCTGACTTTGACTCACTCCATATCTATAAATTATGGTTAAAACTTTGAGACACCATTGCAGAACTGACAGAAATTGAAAATGTAATTCTTGAAAAAGTAATTCTTGACAATGTCACTGTATGTTCTCTATGTTGATTATACGTACTTGTTTTATGTAGTCTGATTATGTAATCTTGATGACATGTAATCGATTACTACCCAACCCTGCGTCTACCAAAACTGTTTAAAATTACGTTTGCATCGATTAACTGAAACTTCAACACACAATATAGGGTCAAACTCTTTTATTTGTATATTTACGGTAACAACCGTTGAACTCAACCAACGGCTTCCTCTCGCGGCTACACGGACGTACTGCAGCTGCGTACAAATCAGTAAAACACATCGTCTCGCGTAAATTAGCCTGAAAATAAGTCTGTAAACTACAATTAGCTTGGTTAAAACTAGTTAAATAAACAGTCGGAAGCGTTAGCGTGGGTCAGCAGTGAGCACATCATGTGGAATTATACTTTCCTCAAACTGGAGGAAACTTTCTGGGTTGTACTCTCCTTCACTCTCCAAATATTTCCATAGTCGCTCCTCCTCCTCCTTCTCCTCCCCTAACTCCGTCTCCTCCGGAGGGTTTGTTTCTGGGACCATGGCGCTCCATTCCGATCATTTCTCTGTATACGTGGCGTTTCAATTAATCATTATAGCATTTCTTAATGTAATCGCAGCAGTCCCCGGCTCCAGCTCTAATGTTTTGTCACTGCTGCAGCCGTATGATCACTTGTACTACAGCGGAGTCCGGTCATACTTTGGTGGGGAGTGGGTGAAGGCTGCGGAGCTGCTGGAGAAAGCTATCCTGACCAAGGAATCACTGCTCAGGGTCCGCAGACAGTGTCATGATGACTGTGTGGCAGCTGGGAGAGATGCATTTAACACATTGGGTAAGTTGCAATGTATTAAATCCCACCTGTGAGTGCAGTGAGAGCGAAGCTCGGTCAGAGTTGTGCCACTTTATTATTATGGTATTACTCAGTAGTTATGTATTACTAATTCTTTAATTTACAGCTATAACACATTAACTTAATTCACATTTAAATGCAATGCAGTGGTGGAATGTAACTAAGCAGTTTACATTTACTTAACTACTGCACTTAATTACAGTTTTGAGGACCTTGTAGTCTACTTCAACTTACTTGAATATTTCAATTTTGTGCTACTTTATACTTTTACTCCACTACACTTTGCAAGATAACATTCAACTTTTTGCTCCATTACATTTATTTTACAACATTAGTTGCTTTGACTTTGCAAATTAAGATTATTAATACAAAATATATATCAACTAATGAATTGCGATGAAATTACCCCCACCTTTCCCAGCTGCATCATAAGTGATGTTTACACATTAGTGCATCCCTCATTATAATCCAGAGATATAGATATTGGACTCACATGGGCCATTCTGCATAACGAGTAATGTTAATGTTGGTACTTAACGTAAAGTCTGTACTGTTATTCATGTAAAGCTTTCAATGCATGACTTTTATTTTCAACAGAGTTATCCTGCATTGTGGTATTACTACTTTAACTAAAACAAGAGATCTGAGTTCTTCCTCCAACACTGTCACTTCAGTTAACCATAGCCTTTGCCTGTGGTCCACAAACTTTTTGGGTTGCGGCTCCTTTAAATTAAGTCATGTGTACTTGTGACTTCTTAAATTATGGCCTTAGTGTTTACACCAGTTGAGAGCACAGCAGTTCAAACAAACAGGGATATTTTCCTCCTCAGATTTAATTTGATTCCTTCCTATTGAGATGTTATGGAGCAGAACAATTGTTTCTTAGTGCTGTTTTTCTTTTTAATCATAAACTGGAAACTGGATGACTCTGGCAGCTTCCCTGACAAGTGCACTGCAAAATCATAAAGAAGTAGAAAAACATCCATACAAATTAGGTTGAGTGCATTATAAACCATATTTCTTATGTATCAATTAAAGTTTCTACCATTGTTTATTTTGTAGATTTAGAACAGAAAAGATCCATCTACTATGTTTATTGTGTATAGACTTTGTTATTGTTTGCTTAAAGGATAGACAGTGTTCAGTGGTATATTGCAGTCCCCGATGATTCCTGTTTTTTGTACTATTAGACTCTGCAGAGGGAAGTCTGTGGGACCTCTGGACCTTGGACTGGATGCAGAAGAGAGCTGAATGTTTGAGGTTCTGTATTGGACAATCTGTCACACCAGAGGGGCAGCTCCCTGTGTCTTCAGACATTGAATATGAATTCAGCTCTCGCAACCCTTACAACTTCCTGCAGGTCACATACTACAAGGTAAGCTCTCCTTCAGGCAGCCATAAAGGTCCATGGAGTACAGATATTTGTCATTTATTTCTCCTCCTCCTGCACATCAGTTGGAAAAGTTGCAGAAGGCAGCGTCAGCAGCTCATACCTACTTTGTGGCCAACCCCAGCCACCTGGAGATGAGGAACAACATCGAGAAGTACAGACGGATGGAAGGAGTGACTGAGGAGGCCTTCCAGGACCGAGAGCTGGAACATGAGAAACACTGGGTGAGGAGGCAGGGGTGATGGGTAACTTCATCTATTTTTTATTTTTTATTTCCATACCCAGAGGTAATGTAACATCCATACACTGCACTGGATTTCCGGTTCATATACCAAGTAGTGCTAAAGGGAAAACAGAGTCCAGTTTTCCATTGACTGTGGATGGAAGCTGCCAAAATTAAAAAAAATAGACAAATTACCCAATATATACATTAATATGCAATTAAAGATACCCAAAATATTATTTAAGACAAATTAGGCATTAAATAACTAATAAAATGTGATATGGGATTTTATTTATTTAATTTTCCCTTTAATTGATTGATTTATTCTTTATTTATGTTAATTTGTTGAGTGAATCGATATATTTTTGCACTTATTTACCTTTTTTAAAATGTATTTATTTGTGTATTATGTGTTTCTTTATTATTCTCTCTTTTTCTACATTTACGCAAATAAGTGGGGGTGTTAATGGTGTCATAGGGTCAAAATCACCTTTTGGTTAATTAAGAACCATTCATAGAGTGCATAGATCTACTATAACTGCCTCTATAATAAAACCACTATTTGTTCACTGTTTAAAAAAAATAATCAGTATTTCAATGTTACATTTCAGTTCATTACTTTCTATAGGTTCAGAATGTTATCCTCCCAAGTACATGATTTTATTTGGGTAAACAGGACTGATCACATCAGTCGGAGGGATGAGACCGTTGCAGAGAAATATTTTAGAGATGTGACGTGGAAGGACAGCCATGGCCTGAGGGACAGAATTCCTCTCTCTCACCTCTCTCACTTTCTCTTATTCAACCATATAACCCACCCTGGTTTTACTGACTGATGGCTTCGGCCTGAGCAACTTATTTTATCTATTCAAATACATGTTATAACATGACTTGACTTGTGTGAAATACTTTAAAATGGTTCATGTAAAGGCAGGTTTTGTCAACCCTTTTTCAAGGATCAGAGTTCGTCTAAGTTTGTGCTTCTGTCTTATTATACTGAAAACATCATCTTTTTTAATCTAACTATATGATTCCCTCTATATGTGTCATCAAACCCAGGTCTTCTATGATTCTGCGGTTCAGCATGAGGCCTCCTCTGACTGGGTGCAAGCAGCAGAGAAATGGAAAGCGTGCGTTAATGAAACACTGCGGCAGACAGACGAGTGCAGGCTGCAGTGTGAGGTGGCTTCTCAGCGGCTGCCAGAGGACAGAGGCGTGGGCAGTGCTGACGGCGCGTTTGAGAAGGCTGCAGGTAAAAGTCTAGACTCAGGCTTGACTTTTCTGCAGAAAGAGAACGTACCGGACTCACCGTGTTTCTTTTCCGATCTAGCTCTTTCCCTCTCACTGCTCTCCTGCCGGCAGTCCTGTGTGACTCAGGTCGCCACGAGACCTGGAAGAATTTCTGCTCAGGAGGACTTCCTGCCCACACAGCTGGAGCATCTGCATATTGCACAGTTTAAAGGTCAGGGTTCAGAGGTCAAAGTCTGAATTTTCTTTTTTAAGTCTGTAAGGAGAGACAATGCAGATGAATAGAGTAAACATTTAAAGTATCACAATGCTTCCTCATAATCAGTCCCCAGACTTCTTTAGCAAGTTTTGTCTTGAAGCTCATTGGGCATTTTTAATTTATTATCTGCTCTTGCATTTCCACATTTTTGTACATAAATGATGATATGACATTTCATATTTTAATTGAAAATCACAACATTATCTGAAAGCATAACCCCTGACTGCCTCACCAAACTCTGCAAGCTTTCAGAAATATTATGTTTATATATTAAATATGCAAATTTGGTGCTATCTGATGCTGATTTTTTTGTTAATTTAGAAGAAGTCTACAGATGCAAACAGACAAAGAAAAAATGAATAATAAACAAATTACCTAATGTTTACTCTGGAAGTTTTCTGCTCAGTTGTCTGAAAGAAAACGTGGTATGGAAGCAAAATAGCCAAAAATCTCTAAATTGACCAGTGCATGAAAAAACAATGCTTTTACCTGCAGAAATTGACTTTAAGTGACTCTCCTCATCATTTTGCATTCCTGTTTCTCAGCTGGTGATATTAGTGGAGCAGTGCAGACACTTCGCTCTCTTCTGCTGTTTTACCCCTCTGACAAGGACTCCTTAGACAACCTGCAGCTCTACTATCAGACACTAGGGGGAGACACAAAGTCACAGGGCACACAGCCTGTTCAGGTACCACTTCAAGGCCATCACATTAATGCCACCACTATTGTGGAAATAATAGTAGTTATTTCAGACAAACAGACTTGAAATGTCTATTTAATTTCATTACTTTTGTTCGTACTGACCACATGTTTGTGTGTATTTGTACACAGGAGATTGTGAGTTACATTACACGCTCTTTGGAGGAGAAGAAGCTGCTGTATTTTGGTATGGAGAACCTGGACTTCAGTTTCACCGACCCAGTAAGTATTGAGGCAAGTGTACGCTATTCTGATCCATGAATTGTAATATATAATGTAATGATTGTTTGCTATTCAGGATCTGTGGAGTCCAGAAGATGTTGTACCTGAATCACTCAGGGATACGTGGAGGTGAGAATCCATTCAGAGTGAAAAGCTTTAGTAAAAGTGCATTTGAAGTAAACTGAGTCATGTTTCCCTTTCAGAGCTGAAAAAGAGAAAATAAATGAGAAAATAAAAGAGGGGGAGCAGAAGGAGGAGGAGGAGGTGGATGAGAGTGGATTTTTTTCAGGTGAGTCATCGGCTCATCCTCTCGTTTCGCTCTGTAACAGGTAAGAATTTAATAGTTTTCTCTCTTACCCGTTCTCGTGTTTCCCCTCTCCAGGCGGCCCAGTCCTTCAGAAGGGTGTGACCATCACCATGGACGACGAGGTCATGAACGGGACCAATCGCGTCGTCCTCGACGGAGTCATGACCGAGAAGGAGTGTGGGAGAATACTGCAGTTAGCAAAGGTAAGTTCAGATTGTTAAAGTGCGTTCATAAAGAGAAACAGTAACTCTCACCCATCATTGTGCCTCGTCTCTGACAGGCTGCAGCATCTGCTGGAGATGGTTACAGGGGACGGCGTTCTCCTCACACGCCTCATGAGACGTTTGAGGGCCTGACTGTCCTCAGGGCTGTAAAGGTGGGTAATGGAAGCTGAAATATGATGTGATTTGGAGGGAACCTGGAAACTAAACTACTTAAAATTCATCAACCAAATTAAAAACATAAACTTAACTCCTTTTTGCAGTTGGCTCAGGACAGCATGGTGAACCAATCAGACGCCCGGTTGTTACACGAGCTGGGCGAGAGAGCGAGAGTCCTGCTGCACTCGTACTTCAGGAGCCCCTCAGGACTCTTCACCTCTTTCACACACCTGGTCTGCCGCAGTGCAGTCGCAGGTAATACCGACATTACCTGTATCGCTCTGCAGGGAGATCATTATTACTTGCAGAAGGGAATAAAATCAGCCGTCCGTGTGTTTCACTGACTTTAGTCCTCTGAACTTAACTCTTGTGCCTCACTGGGGACATTTTTGGCTGCTTCAGTTTGAATTTCTCATAATATTTTCATAATATTGTTTTGTTTTTTCGAGTTTAAGAAGTAAACCTCAGCTGTTGCCAAAATAGAGAAACAAGATAAAAAGGTTCCCATTGAAACTAATTAAAACCACATTTTCTCAACCCCAAGGCCGTTAAAGAATAAAATCATGCATTCTGTTCTATCAGGATATTAATCCAGAGCCCTGGCTTCAAAAAGATAGTTTTACTATTTTCCACAAGCTTTTTTAGGGAAGAAAATCCAATTTGTCTGTTATTTTTCATAACAGCAGTGACACTATTTCAAACTTGGGTGACAGCTTAAAAAAACGAATGATTATTTGGCAGTTATGATCAGTAGAGGCTGACATTGTTGCAGGAATCTTGTTGGTGACATGATTCCTGTGGGAGGGACAGGAAAAAAAGTCAACACAAGCGGGAGGGACGGGAATCATGATATCATAAGAGACAATTGACATTTTTGTCTTCTAAGGACATAAAAGGGATTTAATGTGTATTTGTGGGAAGTAAAAATTTTTGTTTGATTTTTTTCATGCCATTAGGTGACCAGGAAGGCAGGCTGGACCTGTCTCACCCCGTCCATGTTGACAATTGTCTCCTTGAACCGGAGACCAATCAGTGCTGGAAGGAGCCACCAGCTTTCATACACAGAGACCTCAGGTACACAGAGTTAATCTGAGTCGCTAAGGGAAAAAGCATCGACTAAAAACAGCAGCCAAAAGAGAAATTATATTAGTAATGCCAATTGAAATAAATGAAAATAAATAGGTTGATTTCATTTGTATAAAGCATTGAGAATTCAATTTATTTGACAGCCTAATAGTTGTTTTTATGGCTGAACGCCCTCTTTCTCTCACAGTGCCATCCTCTACCTGAATGACAACTTTGAAGGAGGAGAGTTGTTCTTCACTAAAAGAGACGCCAAGACCGTAACAGTAAGTCACTTTTCCACTCTAATCCCTCGTTCCATCCGAGCTCTCTTCCCTTATCCTCTCCCCTCTCCCCTCAGGCTCGAGTTAAACCCAGCTGCGGTCGACTGGTGGGCTTCTCCTCAGGTCCAGTAAATCCACACGGTGTTAGTGCAGTGACCAGTGGCCGGCGGTGCGCTCTGGCTCTCTGGTTCACCAAGGAGAAGCTCTACAGGGACATGGTGAGCGTCATGAAAACACGCAGCAGTGACCTCGGCTTCAGGTCGGACCTGTTGCCTGCAGTCATGTGTTTTTTTTACTGTCGTGACAGCAGCGTCGGACAACAGGACCAGCTGGAGTGAGATGCAAATGTTGTGGTTGTTTCCATGTTTTGGCTTTACAGTGCCCGGCCTCTGATTATACCACAGTGCCCTTTAGGTTTATCATATGTTTGAACAAAAAACTAAAAATGACAAGAGTACCTCTAAAGAGTGGCTGTTTATGAGTTAATGCTAGAGGGTGAGACATTCAAATGAACAGCCATTCTTTTCAAGCCCTTGCTGATGAAGCCTACTGCAGCCAGGGAGAGCTCTCTGTGTCTCACAGTTTACTGGAGTGACTTTACCTGCACTGACACATCAGAACTTACTGGAAAAAGATCTCTTACTTCAGCAGAAGTACAAATGCCACATTGAGATATTAGTTCACTACAAGTAAAAGTGCTGCAATCAGATATTTATAATGAAAGTAAAAAAGTAGCATTATCAAAATGTACTTAAATTATAAAATTCTAAGTACTTGTTACGCTGAACGGACCCACTCAGACTGTTATTATGGATGCATTCATGAAAACACAATTAAATTTATTTTCATTTTTCTCAAAAATGTAAAAATCACTTTAAATGTATCATGTTATTTAACGTCAAATCTTAACCTGAAAAGTAACTAAAGCTGTCGGCTAAATGTATTTGGAGTAAAAAGTACAATATTTGCCTCAAAATGTAGAACAGTAGAAGTATAAAGTGAAAAAAATGGAAATACTCAAGTAAAGTATGAGTACTTGAGTGAATGTCCTTAGTTACATTCAACCACTGACCTGGAGTCTGTTTTAAACACTTGACAGTGTTTATGTTATAACTCTCACTGCCAGAGGGGGAAGACAACATTTTTTTACTGGAGGTTTCAGTCAAAGCCAAACAAAAATATTGAAATAGTTAAAGTAGCCTACCCAGTACAATGCTGGCTAATGTTTAGCATCATCCAGACTATCTACCTCATCTAGACCCCATGTAACCTTTAAAAGGAAGAAATAACTCATCACTTTGTGCTCGCAGAGCCGCCTCACTAATATCACGTAGCACAGAAGAAAAAAACTATTAAAATTACTCTAGTAGGAATAATTGTAATCAATCACTTCTACTATTGTATCTGTTTATCTGTGCTTTTGTTTCTTCAGGAGCGAGAGGAGGCCGAGGCCCTGTGGGCTGCAGACGGAAAGAGTGTGGTGAAAAAGGACAAGGAGGAGGCAGAGGGAGGCGCCACCCCCGCCAGGAACGCTCGGAGCCAAGCACCGAAGGAGAGGAGCAGAGGGAGAGGCTCGGTGACAGGAGCCAAAGATGAGCTGTGAGAGTCAGAACAAACCTGACAGACTGAACCACCCAAACTGGAATACACTTTCACTCTGGTACACCAGCCCAACATCCCCACACACAGGACCCTTTACACCAGCCACAAACACGTGAATTTTCACTTTCCAGCCGCTCATCATCTTGCGGTGTTTTATTTAAAGCTGTTTGATTGTGTTTCCTGTATTTATACTGTATATGATGAAGAGAATGGAGGGAAACACAGTCCATTCCTCCCTCTGACGTCCGTCTGTACTTTTGTTTTAGCAGCTTTACTGACTGATTTTTACTGATATCGCTGTAAAAAGTTAAGAGAATAAAATAAGAAATTAATATGACTCTTTACCAATGGTGCATGGGTACTGCATATCAAATCCAAACAAGTGACAGAATAAAAGAGTACTAGACAACAGATAATGAAAGAAGGCTGACAAATACACATTGAGCTGTTTATTTAACTACACTTTGTCTGTGTGCGTAGATTTCTACTACATTTACCAAAAGTTACCATTAGATAATGTCTTTTTTTTTTTAAATGTTTTATTATTTTTATTGCAAGACCAAAAAAGACAAGCCCTGGGAAATTACAAATTACAAAAATAACAATAATATGATAATCATAATCATAATAAGAGCGTCTACTTAAAATAATTGATTAAAAAAAGGGAAGGAGATGCCACCAATGATACTTCGAATACAATAACTATAGCAGTAATAATAAGAATAAGAATAATAACAGCTGCTCCGTTCATTGGCAACGATGCCAAATCTGGGCCTTATTTGCATATTTATGAAATTGAAATCATGAAATTTCACAAATCATGAAATACAAAAAAACGGTCTGAATGTGAGACGTCAACTAGGGAAGAGGGGTTTGTTCATATATCTTTCATAGCATATTGAACATTTTATTCCTAAAAAATAAATTTTTTGACATTTCTTATTAATGGAGAGTTTAGACGTCATTAAAGAACCTTTTACATTTCAACAAAATGAAACAAGCATTTTCAATCTGGCTTTATTCAAATTCAAATTATTCTCTATAGGCAAACAAGCTCATATTTAGACCGATAATGACATTGCATCATTTGCATAGTTAGACGTAGAGGTTCAGATTACTTGGAATAAAAGAAATAATTGTCTTAAAGGGAAGTACATCAGCTGGGGAAGCTTCATGGTGATATTTATAAGTGACATTTTTTATCCTGTTCACATGTAGTGCCTCCCCTTAAGTGATTACTTCACACTTTGCACTAAAAATAAAACTCGAGGGTTCATACTTTTCTCAATCTGTTAAGTATAGAAGCATGTGATAAGATACTCGATCAGACCGCAACACAGGGAGACTGTAAAAGTAGTTACATTAGCGCCGCACATCAGAAACTACAGTTTGACGCAGTAAGAGGCAGAAAAGGGAACAGAGAGAGAGAGAGAGAGGGGTGCACTGGGAGGAAAAAAGGATAGAAATAGAGAGATTACCGTTAATCCCTCATAAATGAGTGCATTTGTTTATGAAGCTTAAAAAATCTCCCATTTAGAATATGGAATAGTAATCCAGCGAGAGATCATTTAATCATTCACGTCCAGCAGAGAGACACTCGACCACCCGCTCCCATCTTATCCCTCCTGCTACAACCTGTGCCTCCTTTCCAGCCCCCTCCTCCGCTTCAGTGCATTAGGTACTGAGTCAAGTACTGTTTACGGCCCATATTAACACTCTCACTCCCCCCTGTGTTATAATCCCTGCCGCTGCAGAATTGGGTCGGCAGGCCTGTTTAATGGAGCCTTGGTTTTAACCTTTTCCCTCCCTCACACACTGAAACCGTGCAGCACCCTAAAAGTCTGCATTAATCTCCTGTAAAGTAGGTGTTATGTCTTTATAATGCACCCTAGATAGCCTCACACTAAGCACCCTGGCCGTCTACTGTTCTATTTACACACTTGGCAGGAGAGCATGAAATTTACAGCTGTGTGATGTCATATTTCCATATTTTATGTGATTATCAGAAATTACGTAAGGCCTAACGGCGTAGTTATAAAACTGAAATCACAGCATCCTGTTGTCATTATAACTGAGTGCTGTGTGTAGTGAGCCGCTGACACATCACTCGTCCCTTATGTCCACACATTAACTATCCTACAATCTGTGGCCGCGTCACCGCTCATCAGGATTTCTGTCATTCCTGCTTTATGTCATTTTTAGACAATGATGGAGGGTAACCAAGTACCAGTGGTGGAAAAGTATCCAGATTGTTTACTTAAGTAAAAGTATTAATTCCACTCTTGAGAAAAAATATAGATAAAAATGCATTCAAAATCTTACTGAAGTACAAAAGTATCAGCATCAAAATGTACTTAAAGTATCAAAAGTCAAAGTACTTGTTATGTAGGTTGGCTCCACTCAGACTGTTATATATATATTCTAAATGTATTATTAGGTTCTATTATTGATGCATTTATGAAAACAGTGTTTTAATTTGGTAAACATAGGGCTCGTTTTAAATACCTAGTGAAGTAAAAAGTACAATATTTGCCAGCAAAATCTAGTGGAGTAGAAGTATAAAGTTAGTCAAGTACACATACCTCGAAATTGTGCTTAAGTAGAGTACTTGAGTAAAAGTATTTAGTTACATTCCACCACTGCTAAGTACATATACTCAAGTAATGTACTGAAATACAAATCGGAGGTACTTAGTTTTTCTTGTTTTGCCACTTTTACTCCACTACATCTCAGAGGGAATACTGTCCTTTTTACTTTTATCTGACAGATTTTACAGATTTGGCTTTTTGCACAACAAACATATTGAAATATAATATTTTGTTAGAACCAAATATACACATACAGCCAGTATTGATCACTTCTTAACTGACAACTATTTTAACATTTCATGGTTCCAGCTTCTCTTTGCTGTTTTTTCCTTCAGTTGGTTTAATTATTTTTAATGTATTGTTTAATAAAGTTGAGGTTGGGACTGTTGCTCACCAAAACAAACATTGTGAAAGTATCGCCTCAGGCTCAGGGTTACTGCCTCGCCTTTTTCAGAATTTTTACAAACCAAACAATCAATTAATTAATGGAGAAAATAATCAGCAGATTAATCCATAATGAAAATAATCGTTGTCTCAGTTCACTACAAAAAAGTGATAAATAGGCTCCACTTCAACCAACTGCAGCAGTAAAATCCTGCTTTTGCATTCATGCATGAGCAATAATAATAATAATAATAATAGTTATTATTATATTATATATCATTATTTTAATGCTTAGTTTCACAGATAGTGCAGGACTTTTTATTTTTATTTTAACAATGTGGTATTAGTACTGTTACTGAAGAAAAGGATCTGAATACTTTCTCCACCACAGATTTTTTTTTAGTTGTAAACAACACATGAGAATCAATGGGAGGATTAAAATTCATGATTCACATTCATGTCACAATAGTTGTTTGTGGCTGAGCGATATGGCGTTTAATCCAGTCACAGCTCCCCACTCCCCCCACTTACACCCCATTTATTCAAAACAAGGTTAAAAGGTTCAGCTCCCCTTTGTGGGCTTTGTAGAATAAACCCATGTTTTTCTTTTCATTGTTGCTGTTGTTAAAGGGTTAAATATGTACTTTCCTAAAGAGTTCCTGTTGGTACGAACTTCACATGACTTTAGAAAAGCCAGTAGAACTAAAGCAATGTGACGTATAATCCAAGCTACAAATAGTAAATTAGTAAAAAAAAAAAAACAGTAGAAACTAATGTGAAATCAAGACAACACTTTGTCTTTAAATAGCATCCCAAAGTTTGTTTTTTTTCCTCCTTGCTTTGTTTTTCTCTTGCTTACAATAAATCAGCTCATCTTAAAAACAGCCATAAACATAAAGTAAACACAGAAGGTGGGAAACACACACACATAACACAAGCCTTTTGTGTGTGTGTGAGAGAGAGGAAGTTCTTACTGTGTGAGAGTCACAATGATAATGTTCAATCATCTAAATCTTTTTCCATAAGGGCACAGAAAGTTATTTTCTGACCCTTGATCCTATTAGGTATCTTATACTTTTGCCTCCTTTTACAGGAGGTCAAAGGTCACCATCAGTTACAGCAGCATGCTGGACAGTAGTCAGCATCAACATCAACCGTTTCATTTCATTTAAATGTGTTTTCCTCAATTTCCTACAGAGAATCTAGCATTGAAAAATAGAATTAGAGCTACAAATACCAGCAATATGCTAAGTAACACAAAATAATACATGCCTTACTTATAATTTGTACTTTTCAAAATCAGAAATAACAGTATGAATAATAACAGACTAGATTGTTTTTATAGCTGTCGGTACTAATTTATGTACATTATTGACGTATTTACAGCTTGTTCGCTTGTTTCACCATGTTTGTTCACAGCAAATTACTTCTATGTGTTTTAGACACAATGCACATTTGTGTACTTAGTAAGTAAACATAGTTGCGGACTCACTGTCAAAGAATCAACATGAAAACTTCAGCCACGGACGGACGGACGGCCTCTTCCACATAGTTAAACTCTAATTTTACTCAATGCCACATAACAGCTGATTCAGATCCAGGCCTTTTAGATGGAGAACTCAGAGCTAAAGTGGCATCCAAAGTCAGGAGCACATGTTGTGCTGTTTCATGACTAATACAGGTAAGTTGTGCAACAGTCATGGGCTGCATACTCTAACAGGCAAGGGTGAAAGCTGAAAGAGGAAGCTGTAAGTTAAGGAGTTTGTTTTGTCCTCAGGTGCCACCAGAGCAGAACCAGAGTGAACCGTGCTCGCTCAGAACAGAGAGGGCAGAGACTGCAGTGCAGCAGTGCAGCAGCTCGCTGTAGTAGCACATTTCCTGCACTCTGCTAGTTTGGGTTCATGCCTGTTTGCATAGCAGGAATGAACCAGAAAGAGATCACCACTGTACCTTGTCTGATCTCTGCTCTGCCAATCTCTGCCCATAAACTTTCTAAAATTAGCTTCACATCAGGTTTACAAAACACAAACCCTGCTGCCAGCCATGGATCTTCTACAGTCTACCTCAGGACCATAAAAAGCCATGTTCCCAGATCCTCTATTTATCTTCTTCCCCCCTCCCCTCCATGATTTCCATCTCTTAGTTTTTGATTCGGATTCACCCCGGCTTATGTCTTGTGACCCCATAACCACGCTCTGCACCTTGTTTGGTTTCCCCCACTGTCTCCTCTCCCTTTCTGTCTCTTTTTTACCCCCACCCCTCCACCCCTCTTTCTGTCCATCCCAGGGTTTATCCCCTCATCACTGATCTCCCTTCATCCCTCCAATCCTCATCTGTTCCTCATAGGAGCAGTGGAGAGAGTGAGTGGCAGAGGAGTATCCCACTGTGTGTGACACCAAAAGTGAATGAGCGGGAGAAAGTGTAGTAGCTGAACTTATGACAACGACCAGAGGGAGACCGCTGGAGGAAGAGTGATTAAAGATCGACCAACACACCTTGAGAGGAGTCTCCTAATCGGTGAGTGGATGGTTGTATGTTGCTGTCTACGTATTCGCTAGTTGTGAAGTTGGGTCACGCTGCATTCAAAGGGTCAGATCAAAAATGGGTTCCAGACTGATAAAAACATCTATCACCAATACTTTTTAATTTGGTCAAATATCTGAAGCTTGAAGGCTTATTTTTGAAGATATATCCTTCAATTTAAATATAAAGATTACTGAGTTAAAAAGTTGCAGATTTTTGGTGCAACACACTGAAAATATCATATATTTAAAAGAAACATAGATATGAATATGACGTTATTCAAAAATATATCTAGACATTTAGTGCACATGCATGTGTTTTATGTGGCACACAGCAGAGGGATTTACACAGGATCAGCATACAATGCTGGTTTTGTCACGTAGATTGGTAATCTGACAAAAAACTAATTCCTTTTGTTGTCTGATTCTCTGTCATGTGTGGTGTAAAGTTTAGATTCAAAGGTAAAAAACGGTGTGTCTTCTAAGAACAGTGTGAGAAAAGTGTGTGTTAGTTTAGACTCTGCTTGGGCCTTATGGGAAGAAAATCCTCTATTATGGTGTGTTTAATTTCATATTAGTATTGGTGCTGGTCAATAGGGAGAAAATCTAATATCACAATATTTACACACTAAGAGTTTTGACAATATTCAGTAATATTAATATACTGACGAAGCTGGTAGAAACCAGGAAAAGACAACACTTATTATATATTATTTTGTGAGATCTCAGATGATATCTTATATGTCACAATATAGCTATAATATAGAGATTTTGCCCAACCATAATTGATGCACGTTGTGATATATTAAAGTTTCAAGTAACTGATGATGGTTGAAATAATCGACATGTCTGTTTTTGGCGAAAACATTGATTTGATTTCCTGGCAAAAATCACTCAAAAATTCAATATTACCAGAAATCAATCATGTTCATGGATGTACAGCGTTATCCATAACAGCCTTATGTGTCTGCAGATACTAAACAGTCAGCTGTCATAGTGTAGGGCACCTGGAAAGCACAGACCTCCGCCGAGGCCATGCACACTTTCAGCACAACTGAACAGTAATTTGTGTATCCGCAATGTGATCTGAATCTGCTCCAAAATGTAACGAGTCTCCTTTGGTCCAAGCTACAACCTTCCATAGTAACAGTAGTAACACAGCCCCTTTAGTGGAGGTAACACTGTAGAGACATACTGCACAGGCACAGTTAGTTTAGTGTTAATTGGCTGTGAGGAACACAGAAAATATAAGGACTTAAACAGTCATTTTAAACAAATTAACAACAGTAATGATCTTGTTTCGTTGTTAAGTCAGGAACTCTCAGCTGAGGTTAAGATAAAAACATTCACTGGTCAGACTCAAGTTCACAGAGCCAGTCACACCGTGAACACGCCATCTTTCACAGTCTCCCTCTCTCTG
>CAFUXE010000163.1:218767-235422 GCA_903364295.1 Serranus cabrilla | reverse complement strand
CCACCCCCTTTGCCTTCCCCTCCTCCCTCCCTCTCTCCCTCTCCTCTCTGGGTCGTGTTAATGCACTCCACCATCCAGCAAGCCCTAGCAGTCATTTAATCACATGGAACAATGGCAGGGTCCCAGGAACAGAATGGCAAAAGGGTAATAGCACGACTAAAACACTCAAGCATTCATTACAACACTCATTATCGAAGCAATTTACCATCTGGAACAAAGGCCTAAAATCCCCTGTTACTAACTTCAGGGACAATCAGACGTTTAAGTCAGGACACCCATACCGCCTCTGCGGAGGTGTTTGGAGTGCCACGCTACTATAAATCAGCACTCTAATTGTATTTTAACACGTTTCAGGCCACGCTTTCATTCACTTTAAGCATTAAACAGAGATAAAAGATGGAGCCCAGTGGCAAACAATTACAGCAAATCTTTTTCTTCTACAGAGTCACTCCCTCCTTCACTCCCTTCCTCTCCTTTTCAACTCAAACAAATTAGAGGCAAATCCACTTGGTCATGTGTTTTGACAGGGACACTCATTCAAATAGTGAAAGAGAGAGAGAGAGATTGCTGCAGGGACACGTACGATAAGATCAACGCAGGTATTCCCTCCTGTAAGTTTTCAAGGTAAGATTTAAAAAAAAAAGGAAATAGCATCATGATGATTTGTTCTTCACAGGAGAAAAGTTGAGATATCTGCATGTGTTCAGGAGACAGAGGAGGCTGTTGAGGCTGTTGAGGGTTGTTGTGCTGCTTCACTGTGAAGTTAGTGTCTCTGATAAATCAGCTTCGTGCCTTTTCCACTTGTGCCTTGATTACATTTGTCACACTGTATGAGTTTGTCCATTAGGTGATTGGTTTGCTGCTAAACGTTGCTCATTTAATCATGACATTACCAAATTCAATAGCCATCATCAACATTAGGTGAGGGCTCAGTGGAGTGTTAAATGGCACCTGTCATCGCTGTGAATTTGAAGTGAGAGGTGAGCGGCTGAGGGTTGCTGACACACTGATGACATTGTTACAGGACATACTGGTTTGTGTGTACATTCAGGGTGAGGATGTAGGTGTCACATCATCCCAAGAGCAAACACTTTCGCTGTTAATGTCAAGCTGGAATATTCATGCAGTCTGCGTGTGTGTGTGTGCATGTGGAGGCGTGTTCTGTGGGTTTCTGTGTGTGTGTGTTCCTGCCTGTTTATGAAAGTTTGCAAACTAGACGAGGGCCAGTTTGACTTGCAAAATAGCACTTACTCAGAGTCGCGAGCTAGGAGGGAATTAGATATCCGCCAGGCAGGTAAAACTTCAGCATGACTGCAGATATTTAAAGATAAATCTTGCTTACTAAATTCTGTTTTTGTTTGTGTTTTGTCTCCCCCCATTGTGCTTCTTTATTTCAGGATCATCGGCTTTCCTGCCATCTCTCCCTGTCTCCATTGGTGACAGTGCCTAACAAACATCGCCATGGGTGAAATGGAGCAATTGCGAAAGGAGGCGGACAATCTCAAAGACCAGATCACTGTCAGTCGGCCCGACCATATCATCTCTAAATTGTTTTTTATCATTATCAATATGTAGGGCTGGGTATCGTAAATATATTTGTACCAATACTACGATACATGTTCCTTTTTTCAATACCAATTTTATAAAAATTCATTAGGATAACATTAGGCATCACGGTACAAACCTTTCTTGTATTTTTCAGTTCTTTCACAGATATGTGGTGCCTTTTTAATCAAGCCTTTCTAAAATCACACACAGAGGAGCCTCATCTTTGTGCATAATGTTTTCTTGCATGTTTCTAAGATCTGTAACAGCAGATCACCATTTTTAGATCTTGGTATAAGTGTGCTGCATGCTGGCTGATGCTGATGATATTTACTCCTTAGGAATTGAAATTTAGAATGACATTTTTCAGTAATCGATAGTATTGAAGCAATTCGGTCTGAGCTATAAAAGTATCAAAGTTGGGCACCCAGCCCTATCATTACCTGACTTTGTTTTTCACTTTGTCCTGAAGACATTTCTTCCCCAAGTATCTATAAATTATTCATAACCACAGCTTAGATCAATACTGGCAGTAACCTGACTACTTGTCTTGTTTTTCTGTCTGCTCCAGGCGGCCCGTAAGGCGGTGCAGGACACCACGCTGCAAGAAGCAGTCGCTGGGATCAACGTGGTGGGGCGTGTCCAGTTGAAGACCAGGAAAACACTACGGGGTCACCTTGCCAAGATCTACGCGATGCACTGGGGCGCTGACTCCACGTAAATACCCGACATGTAGTACACAAATTGAAAGAGCACCTGCTGTTTTATATCACAGAGAGGCTTCTATTAGATGTAGCACAAATGATAGTGAGGCTGTCTGATGTTTATTTTTTTAAGCTTACATGTCTCCTTCTTTCTCTGTTTTTGTTTTCTAAATTGCTGTCATTGTTACGCCCCCAGGCTGTGTGTCAGTGCCTCACAAGATGGGAAACTCATAGTGTGGGACAGCATCACAACCAACAAGGTAGGAAAGAGGAAATGAGACGTGTGTCATAATTACAGTGATGGTAGATGAGGCCAGATGAACACCACATGAAGCCAGGAATTAGCTCTCCAAATTAAACCGGAGTCAGCAGTAACTGAAACAAACCGTGCAGAGTACATTCACCCTCAAACACACAAAGCCCCTGAAACCTGACGTGTAATTGGTTTCAGTGTTTGAGTCTCACCTGTGTCTCCAGGTGAATGCCATCCCTCTCAAGTCCTCGTGGGTGATGACTTGCGCCTATGCACCTTCGGGGAACCTCGTGGCTTGTGGCGGCCTGGACAACATGTGCTCCATCTACAACCTCAAGGGCAAAGACGGAAACGTCAAGGTCATGCGTGAGCTGGCGGCACACACAGGTGGGACGAGATGAATCTCTGAAAGTCACTGATGTTCTTAACTTGAGTTCGGCTCCTCACGGTATTTCTTTGGTTGCACAGGTTATCTGTCCTGCTGTCGTTTCCTCAGTGACAGTGAGATCATCACCAGCTCTGGAGACTGCACTTGGTAAGAATAAAGCATGATTAAATTAACAAAAGTGTGAGTTACAATGTTTCTCTCTGGTGAGACACTGCAGGCAAAAACATTTTTCATGAACTGCTCAATTTTTAATTTGCGGCTATAAAATAGATTTAGGAGTTTATTTTATGACCCTTTGTCTGTTTGCATCTGTAGATTTCTCATAAATTTACAAAAAGTTAGCATTAGCTAATGTCTCATTTGCATATTTTAACATAACATTTCAGAAAACTTATAACACATAAAAACATGTCTAAATGTAAGCTAACAGCCGGGAAGCATCATGGGGATATCTATTAGTTAATATTTTTTTTTCCTTACTCAACTACAGTGTCTCCACTTTAAACAGTAATAACTATTCTCTTTGGTGCGTCTCTTCTAGCGTACTATGGGACATTGAGACAGGGACCCAAAAGACCGTCTTTGCAGGACACCAGGGAGACTGCATGTCCCTGGCCGTGTCCCCAGACTTCAAGTTTTTCATCTCAGGGGCGTGTGACTTCACGGCCAAGCTGTGGGACATCAGGGAGGCCCAGTGCAGACAGACCTTCGGAGGACACGAGAGTGACATCAACGCAATCGGGGTGAGAAGGACTTCCACCTCACATTTGTGTCAGAACCTTTTATTCTAATTTTTTTGCTCAAAGGAGTTTCTAATCTCTCTCTTCCAGTTCTTCCCCAACGGTAACGCAGTGATAACGGGCTCGGACGACGCCACCTGTAAGCTGTACGACCTGCGAGCCGACCAGGAGCTCATCACCTACCAGGACTCCAGCATCATGTGCGGGGTGACCTCTCTGGCCCCGTCCTTGTCTGGACGCATCCTGCTGGCCGGCTACGACGACTTCAACGTCAACATCTGGGACGCACTTAAAGCTGAGAGAGTCGGTGAGTACAGGTGGAAAATAGAGACGATGGAGTGAATTTAGAAATGGATTTTAAAGGTTTAGTATCCAGGACGACCCCAAAGGTTGTTTGCACAGCAGCTTAAAATGCAGCCTCCAGTGGCCAGAGTAATGATGAAGGATGCCCAGGAGGAAGTGGGGTTACGAGTATAATATAACAGTGAGGATATTGAGTTTAAAGAGTGACAAAGCCCACTTATTGTGGCCGTGTGTGAGGTTGGTGGATATGTCCAAGAAACAGGACTTTGACCCTGTGAAACCAAAAGTACACATTGTTATTTGAAGTTACATAACTTAACTGTGAATAACAACGTCACATCATCGTCATGCTTTGTCACCTAGGGAACTACCTCACTTCCGTAAGTTGCTCTTTCAAAAATCTTTTATTCTCCCCCTGTAGTTTTGTTGCCTAAATCAACTTTCACAACGTTGACAACGTGTTTCTAACAGCTTAGAAATAACTTTTCGTATAAGGTTGTGTGGATTTCCTGCCATAGATAGGGGCGTTAATTCTAGAACTGCTCCTGTAGGTCGTATATGAGAGTAGAAACAAACTACCGATGTGGTCGTATGGTTTGGAGGACTTGTTGAGAACAATGTACGGACTCATACAAAAAATAATCCTTCCCAATCATCACTTATTATTACCCACTAATAGTGTGTGGCAGTGTCTGCCCTTTGCCTGTATTTTCTCTTTTGTTTTTATTCTGCTGCGCTCGTGCGTCTCTTGGTGTCACATTTTGGGCATGAAGCTAGGAAAATAGCAGGCACAATGCTTAAGAAACAATATAGCATGGCTTAATAGCAATCGGACGATTCTTACTCAACAATTAAAGTGAATCTGGGGTTTGTCTTCAGTAGTCGTGTTTCCATTGAAGTCGAAACTAATTTTGAAGCAACATTTTTAAATGTCGCATGAACATCAACTGGTTTAGAGCGAATAAACTAAGCTGCATGAACATACTTTCATCAGAAGATGGCAGAGTAATGTGTTGCTGTAGACGAATCCATCAGTGAGCAGTAGAAGAAGAAGCGATTGCGCTTATGAAAAAGCTTTTCCATCTCCCGTTTATCTCATTATTTTTCGAAAAAGACAAAAAACACCCCAACCGATCGTAAAAACTCTTATGCTCATTTTTCGAAAGTTGTATCAAATGTTGGTGTTTCCATCAAGCTTTTCTCATGCGAATCTTCAAAATGAACATCGACATTTGTTGATAGAAACACAACTTTCAGCCCGATGAGGAGATCCCAAGATTAATTGTTGCATTTACAAACAGTAAGAGACAATTCCTGCATACTTTCCCTTTAAAGCATCTAAACCCTCCAGTGCTAAACTCAAGATATGAGGTGGAGTTTTCTGCATCTGAGTCACGTTTGTGCCATTTTTCAGTGGTACACTTACATCACCTTTTTCCCTTTTTTTTCCTCAGGAGTGCTGGCTGGTCACGACAACAGAGTGAGCTGTATCGGAGTGTCCTCAGACGGGATGGCGTGTTGCACAGGATCCTGGGACAGCTTCCTCAAGATATGGAACTGAGGCTGTTCCTCACCGGCGAGCAGAGAGAGAGAGAGCAGCCTGGGAGAAAGTGAGGAAGATAAAAAAAAAAAGAAATTGGAGTTTGAGGGAGGGGATGAGGGACGAGGAGCCGCATAGGGTGAGAAGAGGGTATTGTAATTGTGCCAAGTCCTATCTAATGTTGGAGAGGGGTTGTAATGTGAAGACTTTCTCCTCTCACATCGCGCTCTCACCTTCTCTTCTCACGTTATGGGGGATTTAGGGGGTGGGACAAAGGGGTGGGGGTCCAGTAAAAGATCATTCCTCTAAATAGTTAATTATATTGCGGTTAAAATAACATATGCACATTTATCGCAGCAATTCAGAGGTCACCCAATGAGAACAGTTGCCAAATGGAAATGGTAGCACACTGGATGAGATGGAATTGAATACGTGTCAAGTTACAGCCTGTGTAGGTTCACAGTAGCTATACTAATATGCTGTGTTTTATATCAAAGCATATGTTATGTCATATGAATAATCTGAGCATTTTTGTTGTTTGTTCTTAGTTTTGGTAGATTCCCTAGATGCTTATACTTTCTTTTCATTTTCTAACTTTATTTAAAATGGAGTTCTAGTTTGCAGATGTCTACATTAGTGTTTGAGTTGTTTTGTATGTGATTGATGGATGATATTTACCAGGATTTTGGGGTGTCATCATTTGGCCTAACCCCCCTTCCCTCCTGTAGCTAGACCTGAAAAGTGCTTTGGGTAAACTGTTGAACTGACAGATGGGATAATAAAATGGTTTTCATGGTTCACTAAGCACTTACAAAAAAAACATGACCCCATTTGTCTCAGGACAGGAGGACGTTTTGTACGAGTGTTACATGGATGATAATGGCTATTGTGTGCATATGAGAAATACATCTGAATCTGTACGTGACTGCTTATTTTTTCCTCTGCATGGTACAAAATACACTACAAGGACAGTTTGTGTACATACAGAAAAAACATGTCTAAGTTCTGACTAGACTTTGGACTGCCTCTTTTCCAGCACTGGATACACACTGCAAAGTAAAGCAATACTACCTTTCTTAAAGACTGTCTAATAAACATGGGATTCTGCAATACACTTTAGTGTTGATTTCTGATATGCTGCATTTAGGGATTTGATTTATTACATATTTAAATCTTACTGGATCGGATGTGAGGAATGACATTTGCTCAATCACTGTACTGAAGTACAAATTCAAGGACTTGTACTTCCATTATGTGAAACTTATACTTCTACTCAATCACATCTCAGAGCTAAATAATGTACTTTTTACTGCACTACATTTGCCTGCAGCTTTGGATTTTTTTATCCCCTTACTGTGGGGTGAAAATCACATCTCCAAATTCGGTGAATTAGATTTTTTTTCTGATAAGGGAACACTTCATCCTTCAATTAATGTGTTGAGAAAATCCTTCAACCCCTTAAGCTAAATAAACTATTTAAAACCCCTCTTGGATCCGCTGGAAAAGTCATCCTCACAACACTGAAAACACCATAAAAGCTGATTTCTCAGAGATATGCATTTTTATACCATTATCTTATAGAATCTGGTGCACTAAAGAAGTTAAAATTAGCACAAACTTTAACTACAGCAATATTATTCTTAAGATATTTATAATAGTAAAACACAGACAGGCAACATTTTACTGCACTATTAACTATTTTTGTTGTTGTTAATACTTACATACTTTTTCATCACAGAGGCTTTGATTGCAGGGCTTTTTCTTGTAGTTTCTTCTTCCATTGCTGGATGTTGGTGCGATTGTTTATCATTCAAACGGATTTCCACTGTGAAAAACCTCCAGCACATGAAAAAATTTAGATGTTTGAATGTGTAGTTAATTTACAAGCTCCCTTAGTGAAGCTTCATTACCAACGGTTCTCTAAAAGAGGAAGTAAAGCGGCGTAAACAATGGTGTCAAAAACTCAACCGGCAGTTGCTTGACAAATGAAAGTGAACAAATATCTAGAGTTGAACTTTTATTATGTTTTGGCAGAAATAAAGTCTTACAAGGAAGAAAAAACAAACAAATTTGTTGGTCAAACTAGTCATTATAAAAGACTTAAAGCAAATAATTTTATTTATATTTACAAGGGGATAGAAAAAAAACAGAATAGAAAACTGCAGTAATAAAAGTAATATACACAAGCCAAAAAAGTTGAAGAAAAGCTGCACACATAAAAGCCTGTTCTAAAAGATACAAAAGTTACAGGATTCTGTACACGTCGCTGTGGGGACTCATCTGTTCTCCTGGTCCAAAGACACGGCCAGCACTCTGCGGTCCATTTGTCCGATCCTCTGCTTATCAGGGGTGGACACCTTCAGCTTCATCTGGAAAGTGGAGAGGCGAACATCACCTCAGCAGCTGATTTACTGTCCGTGTGGAATTCACTTTAGAACCACTAAATTACTAGATATAATCTTAGAAAGTCACTAAAGGTTCAAATGAAATAAAAAAAATAGGGGCAGCAACATGTGCATACCAAAACAAATAAATATAACATTTGAGGCATCAGTGATGCTTAAATGTTGCTGATTTGGTGAAAATTGGAACAAGACGACGCTGCACACGCTGAAGAGTTTGAACAACACATCGGCATCACAACAGGAAATTGCAAAATGAATTTAACTGACAAAAAAAAAAGTCAAGGTATCGCAACATCTTTGAGCTGGGCAGGAAATTATACAGCAAAATTGAAATGAATACACCTCAATATGTGACGCATCGAGTTTGTTAATTGAAGAAATTACACTGTAATATAATTAATGCAGTAATAAAGCTTTTATTCTTGTCTTTATCATTTCTTTATGAAGCTGTTAACTGTATAACTCTATATTTTAAGTTTTTAAGTTAACCACTTTTAAAAGTTAGTGTTGAACCCTGTGTATGTATCTCTGACAGTGAGTGTTTGTTTTAAATACCTGAGAGCGTTGTTCTCTGGGTGAGTTGGTGCCCTTCAGGACCTGCAGCGGGGAGCGTCCTTCAGTACCTAGAAAACAAAGGAAATGTCAAGCAACAACATTTATTTTTTTATATCAAACATAAAGAGAAGCTCCAATCTTTCTACGCACCTTTCTGCTTCAGTTTTCCAGACAGTCTCTTGTTTTCATTGGTCACTTTCTTCGTGGCAATGCGGACAGCGAGAGGAGAAGAGCCTCCTCTTCCACCCTGTACTCTTCTAGCTTTTTGCCCAGTGGCGCCAAAACCTTTCCCCAACCACTGCGGCTTGAACACCACCTGACTGGGGCTCTTTGAGTCGAAGGAGGGGCAGCGGATGCCGGTGCTGGGTGGTGGCTGCTCTGGACTGGGGACAGTCGGTGGCTCCGGTGCAGAAGGCAGAGAAGGTTCTTCGATGAGCTTCTGGGTTTCATCAGAAGAAGGCTCTGCTTCCTCTGACTGAGCAGGGGAAGTGTCTGAGTCAGTGGGGAGGGAAGGCTCGACAGGGGATGCTGGTTCAACAGTGACAACAGGGAGGGCATAAGAATGATCCACACCATCCCCGAGTGGCTCCACCTCCACACTGGGCTCTGGGGATGAAGAACTGTCACGGTGCACCTCAGCGAAGATCTGGGACGAGGTCGCTCCCTCGTGGTAAGTTATCAGACTCATGCTCAGTCTCTTGTGAAGAGGAGACTCTCTTGCTTCTTCAGCCTCCTCTAAGCTAAGGTCTGGCTGCGTTTCTAATTCCACCTCCACTTGGGGCTCCTCAAGAAGCACAAAGGGGCTCGAGTTAGCCTCACTTTCCGTAGGGGGCTGGACAGGGGTAGACAGGAGGTTGGCGTGCTCAGCCAGGGAGCCGAAGTCTCGGTGGGGTAGAGTCAGGAGGGGCTCAGTGGAAGCCAGCTCTTCACCCTCAAAGACCTCCTCCTCCTCTACGGCATCGCTGAAGCATTTCTGAGGAGCTTCAGGGACTTTGCTTTCAGTCTCACTGTGCAAAAGCATGCCCAGGCGGCGGGCAAAGGACCCAACTGTCGCTGCAGGGACAAAATGAATCATTGTCATGTTACAGGACATTTTGCAAATGAACAAAGCTGCAAGTTATTCTTGAATGAACAGTTACCTCTCATGACTTCTCTGACAGGGGTGCGGCTAATGCCAATAGTAGGTGAGCGGGGATCAGTGAATGCCAGAGGACCCACAGTTTTGGACACACCAACCTAAAAGAATATGTGGTATTATTAACCTTTCTTTAAACATTTCTGCTGAGAAAGTTCACAGTATCTCTTGAAGCAAGTCAGAAAGTAACCTACCTGAATGGGTGTGCGACTGATTGCAGTTGATGGTGAGCGTGGATCTATCAGATCATTGATTCGATTGTTTTTCAGGGCTGGTTCTGGTTTTATGGGTGCAGAAACAACCATCTTGCTCTCACTGGATCCCATGATGCTTATTTAAGGCTAAAGAGAACAAAATAGAATGCAGTTTTATTGTTTACCAAAACAAAGAAATAAAAGCAGCTGAAGAACTTAGAACAAATATGGAAACAAAAGATTAACTTGACAGTAAACTTAAATAAAATGCAGATATTTAGGGATTCAATTACTTAAACTGTTTTTGTCATTTGTAAATAAAATACCACCAGCACATTTCCATACAAAGAAATTTACAGTGCCTGTAAATTAAAATTAACTACAGCTGACCTTGATTTAAACTCATATGACATTGATTCATATCATGTTTTTAATTTAACAACTTGTTTACATATTTGCATTTCTAAACTTACGTCTATGATTAAAAACTAATTTCATATTAGCAGTTAGCTCAAGATGTGGCTAGCAACAACAAGCTAGCATAGCTAAGGTCAATTCGCGTTAGATTTCCTTATGTTACTCTTATATAAAGACCAAACTGTAACGCTGTAATAGTAACTTTTGACCGTAATGAGTTTAATTAAGTTCAGACTGCTCTCGCTTACATCAACCTAAGGTTTACAGTTTTATATTTATCCTCTCGCTTACCTTTTACTAGACGAAGACAGTTGGTCAGGCGTGTCGCGAGGGCTCTTTTCACTTATTACACTCTTGTGATACTGATAAACACGGGAAGCACACGACTTTTAAAACATTTAAATGGCGCGGTGGCGTACATGTTATTTTTGAACGAACCAATCAGCGTGCGCGTCCTCTCCGCCTCCTCGACGGTGATTGGCTTGGAGCACAGAGTTCTAAAAATGGGCGTGGTGTCTCGCAGATAACGCATTTGAAATTTTGAATGAATGCAAGCTTTGTTTTTGTCACATGTGGGGAGAAAAATGAAATGTTACGTTGGAACAATACTCATAAAACATACCTCTTCTCAGTCAAACTGCTTAAAGGGAAAATTAGATTACAGGAAATGGCACATTTGAGGCTAAATCACGGACAACAAAGCACATGAATGTATACGTTTCTCTGCAATTTTACTTTCTAACAGAAATGGACTTACATATGGAGGCTACAGTGTCAATCAATCATACTTTTACTGCACATTGTTTAGTAATAATAATGGTACATTTTCAAATACTATTATTGATTTCTTACATTTGTATAAGAATATTCAATACAATACATATGACAATTTTTAAGAATGCCTCAGGCCAGGCTAAAAAATATGCATTCAGGGAAGTTTATTCTTTTTAGTCTTTCCAGCTGTAAAACTCCAACATGCATATTTCAACACGTTTACTTTTTATATTTCATTATTCATAACATAAAATACTGTAATTTAGATATATATTCCATTTGTTTCTTGCCAGCTCTCTTTTTTAACTTATTTTTTCTCTCCATTGATTCAGAAAAAGAAAATCAACCAACAGATGTTTGGAATCAAAGCTTTATTGCTGAATATTATATTAAACATTGCAGTCAGGATACAACTAGCCTGAACACAATTATAGTGCAACAATTATGTTACAATACACAATATGGCATATAGCATTATTTTACAACGAAGCAAATTGTTTTACAAGAGCGATATGAAAAAGAGCAAGAGAAGGGAGGAGCCCAGAGAAATCATTCTCAACGATATTACAATTATATGATGTTATCATCAGATGCACGATTAATATTCCCATCCTGACCCAAAACACACTCACACACACTAACATACTGTACGCACACACACACCTTATCATAACAGTAACAGTCCCGCTGGTTGTCAATTCATTGTCCTGGCTGATAATTGATTACTAAAAAATTAAATAAAGTGTAAAAAAAAAGAGAAAGAAAATCAAGCGGCTGAAGCACTTCTGATTAGTGTTTGTTCTCTGGACTGACATAATCCCTCTTTTGACAGCACTTTTGATAAAAAGCAGTACTCTTTTCAATGTCACAGCAACATTGTACCTTTGCTCTAAATAACCGTAGTGAGTTTACAGTTTAACCTAAAACCTGCTGCAGAGAAGGACTTTGAGTGTCAAGAAAAACCATCCACGTCATCATTCTTCTTCTTTTACTTTCATCATTGTAAACTAAATTAACAAATTCAAATCAACAACAAAAGTGACATTTAATGAAACTCAGTTTTCAACAGAGAAAGAGGAAATGTGAGGACGGTCAAACATGTAAAACACAGTCACGCGGCTGTATTTCTGCTGGCTGCGTCTTCCAGGTCGCCACTAATACTGCAGTACTTGATATGAGTCATTTAAGATGATGTCCCTTGGATGGCGGATGATTCACAGTGTCTTCCTCGTCAGTTTCTCTGTAACCGCTACCGCTCTGATTCTTCTCCGCTTCATTCAGTCACCCAAACATTTACCTCCCAGCGTAACACACTCACACTCAATAAGCCCTCCCCTGTCAGGCCTTCATTCAGTCCCACCGTCCCCCTCTCTCTGGCAGAAGTGAGCCAGCAACGTGTCCAAGTCCCGGCGGTCGGCGGCGGCGTACAGAGGGCTCTCTCCCATCATGCTTAGAGCCATCCGCAGGGTGGACCAGATGTTGTCGGACATCATGGTGGCTGCGGCGCCTCCGGGCCCCCTCGCAGCTCTCGCTCCATCCCCGGCCGCCTGGCGCTGTAGAGACAGAGCTTCGAGGAAGTGCTCCACTGCCTCTCTGAGGATGAAAGAGAGAGAAAGCTGATTTTTAATAAATTATTTCTTGTTGCTGTGTGTTTATTTGATAAAAAAAAAAAAAAACAGGAGCCCTGCAAGGCTGCGGTTTACCCTGATTTCATAAACAGCTAATTGGTGTTGTTAGGTATGCTCTGCAATGTGTCAGACAGCGGCCCTTAGCTGCACTAAAATCACCACTAACAGGGCTTATTGCTTTGATATATAAAAAAACTTAATTAAGACTTTTTACAATCTACCCTAGGATAAATAAAAATAATTAGAAACACCACCTCAAGTATAATAATATAACGTAATGCACTACAGTTAAACAGAACCACAAATTAACACCTCTCTGAGACATTTTCAACCAAAACTAAACATTATGTCCTTCATAAAAAGTAGGATTTTATTCAGAGCTACTGAATTAAACAGCATTTTTCTAGCTGGGTGTTAAGTGTGTTTAACACAACTGCTGTTGCCATCTAGTGGAAGTAAAAAGATTGCACTGCAATCATCCATTTTAAACAAAGACTTACATTTGCTCATATTTTGGAACAAACTTCCTCTCCCATTGTTTGCTGGGCCACATCATACTTCTATAATCATTACACAAATGTCACTTTCATACCACAGCAGACTGGTGTTAGACATTGACTTCGGGTGTAAATCAATAATGGAATGAGTTGAATGTAGCAGTAAGACATTAAAATGCTAACTGCAACCAACAACATTGCTTTTAAAGGTAAAAAATAGAAACACACATATTTGGTTTTAACTTTAGTCTTTCAGATATAAATATGAACACAAATTCCCCCCTCACCTGTGTGCTCCTAAATTAACACAACTGATTCCCAAGTTGTAGCGACTACGGACGAAGCCCGGCTGCAGCTCCAGAGCTCTCCTGTAGGCGGCCACTGCCTCCTCTGAGCGGCTTCCGTTGGCGAGTGTGGCGCCCAACTTATTCCACAGCAGGTAGTCCTGATGCAGACAAACAGCCAGAGCTCAGAAACAGACAGAGCGTGTGTGAGGACAGACATCAGATATGAGCACTGGCTTCTACTCTAACCTGTGGCGTGACAGACAGAGCAGCGCTGAAACAGTCCACCGCCTTGTCGTACTCCCCGCTGAGGTTGAAGAGAACTCCCAGACCACACTGCAGCTGGGGGTCCACCTGGGCGGGGTCAGAGTTGGCTGCTTGCAGGAACAACGTCTGGACATCAGTAAACAAAGATCTGTGCAGGAAAAACAAAAAAAAAGAGGCAAAGAATTTGAAGAGGAAGTTAGTACAACATTATTGGATCTGCATGCTGAGTTTTAAAACCCAAATCCGTCTGAATCCCACATGTGTGTTTTGATACTCACTCTGGCAGCAGTGACCCGAACCTCTCCCTCTCCTTCTCCCTGTCTCTGGCACCCTCCTGTTGGCCTTCGCCCTGATGCTGCTCCCACACAGAACGGTATTTGGGATTGTGCTTCAGCCAATCTCGAAGAGTCTCACAGGCCTGCCTGTGCAGCGATTCATTAGTGAAACTGACAGCCAACGCCATCAGAGCAGTCAGGTTGTCGTTCTTCAGCTCTATACATCTAACGAAGGAAAGATGAAGAAAGTCAGAGGGAATAACAACGACATGCTCTCTTAGTTAGAAGGCAAAGGTTAGAAATGGTCAAATATGTTATCTATATTATTTCTTTATCTTATTTTCATAATATTTCCTACAAAAAGAGGGGGAAAGTAGACAGACTATATTAAAAATATTCTAGAAGTACTGTAATTGCCCAGCACTCTCAAAATGATGCACAATGTTTTATCTCCTTTTCCTGTTGTTTTCTTTTTTCTTTTAAAGTGGGTTAAGCTTTTTGCAGTTTCGTTTTCTGACCTGCGGAGGGCGCTGATGGCTGCAAATTCTTGCTCGTTCTCTGCCTGACACGTTCCCAGATACTGCCAAGCCTGCAGTTTAATGAGAAGAAATGCACACACATCATTACAACTGCCTCCTGTGGGGAGATAAACATGAATAAAATCACAAGTAGGGACACTGTTTTGGACTGTTTTTACAATTGTTAATAAATGGGTGATAAAAGAATTGAAGCCAGAGGCTGTGAGTCTCACCAGCTGGTTGTCTGGTTCTTTCTGAACGGCGCTTTCAAAGAACCGTACGGCTCCAGGGATGTCCCCGGCCTCCATCCTCTTCACCCCCTCTGACAGAGGGTCTGGGTGGGATAAGTAAGGGTTTTCCTCTTCAAACTGATACCCCTGAGACAAACACAAGGGCAACATGGAGAGAGTAATTCTATGTGTACTCACAGATTCATGGAGATTAATCAGACACATGAAGAGAAGCAGCATGATGTACATTAAGCACTCGAGTAGAGCTGTATGTGGAAAAAACTGCTGAAATCCTCAAACATGTAAAGGGATAGTATTTCTCCGCCTGTTTGGAGCAGGTTGACAGCTACCTTGTCATAAGAAGTGCTGAGTAGCTGATCGAAGTCAGACAGCCAGGGGTGGCTCTCTGCGTCCCTCTTTGCCATCTCCTCCCACTCCTGCTGCAGCTTCTCCCAGAAATCCACATCACTCTGACAGAATGACAGATGCACATCATTACTTCACAGTCTCCTCACATCACATGTCGTCTCATTCTTCAGTTATATTTGACCTTTACTTTTCCAAGGGGCAGACAAGAGAGTATTGATGGGCTTTGTAGCATAACTAAGTCGAAGGAGAAAGACAGCGGTTTGATTGTTTTTCTGAAGCAGGATTAAGTTTCTTTATCAAAGGCACCTTGATGTTAATAATTTAGAGACGTTTCTTTGCCTTTTTCAATCTCCATTTTTAAGCCTCTATCTTCCAGGACACAGTGTGCTTTTAACCTCTACGTCACCACTACTCCCAGTTCACAGCCAGGACTTTAGCTGCATATTTTAGAGTTTAAGGCTACATCCACACATAGAGGTTTTTAGTTTTTAAACAGTGTTTACAACAAAACAATACCTGTCTACTTTTAGCACCACATCAGCAATAATCTCCATTCATATCACATAATCACTTATTCACACTTGCATGTGTGTGCTGGTGTAAACAGAAGCAGATAGTCTACTCTGCTGTTAAAAATGCAGAAAATAGTACGGAGGAAGAACAGCAATAGCAAAAAGTAACACCTGAGATTTCTGGGCTTGGACCGTTGGCAAGTTGGCAAAAAATATACACTGGGAATCGTTTCAAAACAGAGCAGTAACGGGAACATTATCCATTGCTGGAGGAAGCCATGACAATGTAAAAGGTGTGACCACACAAGAATTGCAAAAGTTAAGTATGTCTAGGTAAAAACTTTTGCTGATAAGACCCAAACAGCAGGCGAACATGGGTGTCTGTTCTCAGTCTGTTTCCAGACTAAAAAACAAATCCTGGAGTTTTCATACTAAAGTTTGAAAGTGCTGCAGTAGTGTGGACTGTAAGCATACAAATAGAAAAAAGTACAAAAGAAAAACCAGTTTGAATGTAGCCTCAGTGGTCACTGATTCTCTTCTCACCTCCACTGCGGCCTTCGCTTGCTGAAAATCCGGTCCTGATGTTGCGAACTCATCCACCCAGGCTTCAGCCGACTCCTCCGACACCTGAACAGCAACGAGGAGCAATGAGTGGTTTACCAAAGTCAGCAGGCGCTGGCATTGAAAATTGTTATTAGAGCTGCGGATGGGGACATTAAAACAGGAAAAGTATAGAGGGAAGCGAATGGAAAGGAGATGAAAGAAGAAACAACACAGAAAAAAAGCAAATTTTCTCCTTTCTTACCGTTCCTCCTAATGAGCTCCTGTTTTCTCATCAGCAGCAGCATAATGCTGAGTGTATGTTGCTGACTATGTGTAGGTTAAAACTCTACAACACTAGTAGCAAAACTTAGCAATAACTCCAACTAAGAAAGAAAAAATCCTACTGCTGCTATGACCAGAGAGGTCCTACCTGCCTGATGACCTTGGCCCACTTCTCTGCTTGTTTAGCTTTAACTTTGTCAATCTTCTCATTCCTCTCTGGGGGTTCCAAGGGAAGACTCCCTCCCCCCGTCTTCGTCAGGAACTATGGCGGCAGGTGAGGAGGGGTGGCGGTGGGAA